>QANZ01041946.1:25153-54372 GCA_003254925.1 Chamaecrista fasciculata
TTATACAAAACGGAGTTCGGATGAATAAGTTATGGATTTGCAAAGTTTTAAAATCGGGACAGTCAGAAGTCGCTTAGCAAATCGCATACTGAGCAAATCGCAGCAAATTCTGCGATTTGACGTCATAAATTTTATATCAAAATTTTTATTTTTTCGTGCTCTACACAATGGTATAACTTTCAGAATCTAAGAACACACTTTTTGAATTCGAAAATTATCGTGCTCTACACAATGGTATAACTTTAGGATTAAAAAAGTGTGTTTTCAGACTCCGAAAGTTATACCATTGTGTAGAGCACAAACAAATAAAAATTTTGATATAAAATTTGTACAAAACGGAGTTCGGATGAAATGAAGTTAATCTTGTGTAATATATAGAAAATTAGAGAGCTTGAGGAGGGACTAAATTGAACACAATTTTTATCATACAAAGACTATAAATACAATTTGCTCTTTTATCACTAAACTTACTTTTTATCAATATTTTTTTTAACCATTTGGAGAGAAATTTTAATTCTTTTTTTTTAAAAATTGGTGGTACCATTTAATTGGCTAAACTTAGATCAAACTGTGTATGCTATTTAAGGAGTAAATATAATATTTTGGGTCTAACTTTATTTTTCTATATTATTGTAATAAAAAAATTTATTTTTTAAAATAATTTTTAAAAAAATAAAGGAAAAACGGGTACATGAAATCGCAGTCAGGACTGTGATTTCAACTGACACACGCTCAAGCGTGTGTCAATGAAATCGCAGTCTTCACTGCGATTTCACTTTTTTAAAAAAATTAAAAAAAAGATTGGTGTCACGTGGCACCTACCTTGGGAATTATTTTTTTTGTTAGGTGATGTGGCTCCTTATTTTTTTTTGTATTATAAAAATAAAAAAAAAAACCCAAATTTGTCATCAAGCAGCGCCGCTCATGAACCTAGCTTTTTCGCACGCAAGTCGTTCCACGTGACAGCGACTTGCGGCGAGCACGACACAAGGCCGTTATCATTTAATGTGTCACAAGTTGTTGTCACATTAAGCGACTTCTAACAAGTTTTTTTGCACGCAAGTTGCTCCTTGACAGCGAGTCAGCGACTTACGACAATTTTGAACAATTATATGATGTCTACAAGTCGTTGCTAAGTGGAACGACTTGCGAACAGTAATTTCTCTAGCATCTCAATCTCTGCATCATTCAGAATCAAATCTCAATGAATCAAATGCTTCTCATCTGCTTTTCATTTTCATTCTTCCTCTTCTCCTTCATTTACTCCTATTTTCTTCATTCTCTTCATACGGCTTCTTCTTCCTTGATTTTCCTACTATTTGTTTTTCATCTTTCATTACTCTTCATCAAAGTACCTATTAAGAGAAGAACTACATAAAAGGTTAGTTACTTCTTCTTACTTTAGTTTAATTTTTTTTTTTTGTATCACTTGAATATTTATAATGTATTTGCAGTGTTTGTGACGATTTCCTAATAATTTTTTAGATTAAAGAATTATTTGAAAGTTTCCTAGTTACCCATGTATTAAAAAAATTATTTAAAAAGTTAATTTTTTAAGAGAATAATTTAAAGGTTTTAGGATTATTTTAAGAGGATAAATATAAATTTTTTTTAGGATTATACTAGAATATTAGAGTATAATGTTAAATATTTTTGTATGAATGTTNTATACTAGAATATTTGAGTATAATGTTAAATATTTTTGTATGAATGTTTAGGGTGTGTTTGGATTATAAGTAGGTAATGAAATGATGATTTTATGTAATGAAATGGTAATGAGAAAATTATGTAATGAAAATGGTGTTTGGATTAGTTTGAGATGTAATGAAAAAAATAGGATGTGAAATTATGAAAAATGAGGAATGATTGGAGAGAGAGAGAGTGAGTTTGCGACCTTTGATTGGGTCGAGGTCAGAGAGTGAGAATGGAATTGGGGTTTTGGATTGAGGGTCGATGATGGAATCGATAGTGAGAGAACGTGTGTCGAGGAAGAAGGGGCCAGAGTGAGGATTCGAGAGAGAAATTAAGGCAGAGGCTTGAATGACAGAGGAGGAGAAGTCTAAGTAGAAAGAGAGAGAGATGTGAGAAGTGAAAGGGTGACAAGAGTCTGTGAAAGAGTGAGGGTCAATCGGTGCCATTGTTTCTGGTTCATGTCACCAAACCAAAGGGTGAATCGAATTATATGACAAAGGCACAAAGCAGTTTCTGGTTCGTGGTTCTTTTACTTTAATATATTTAAAAAATTAAATATTTAATAAATTATATTTATTTTTTAATTTTTCTTAATATATATTAATTTTTGCGAGCAGTCCGCAAGTCACTATCACGTAGAGCGACTTTTTTTTTTGTCATCTCATGGCTAACCATGAAAGAAAAAACAAGCCCATCCCGAAACAACATAGCAGATGGGGGGATAAGAGAATCCACTAAGAGATAAAAATCAAACAACTAAACGCAACCCCTCAACTCCCAAGATCCGCTTCAGAAATTCCTAGGATCAAGAACGACAAAGGTTTGGCAACACACCAAACCTCAATGACACCATCGCAGCAAGCTTCCATTGCAGAAGAAAAAATCACGGGGGAGAAGATCTACAAACAAATTTGTCATCAANAATTTGAATAATTTCTGAAGTTTAATTAATGCAAATTAGGATACTTATCTATATTCCTAATTTTTCGAACCTATTTACATCAATTACCACAATATAAAAAATATTTAATCAATGAAATTTCATACAATCCCTTTAATTTCGGCATTGATTATGTCAATTGATATCTATATTTTAAACTTTTAATTATAAATTAGCCTATTAATTAGCATTTGTGATTGTAATCCTTGATTCTCTCATCCTAAAATATTCTTGATTCTCCCATATCATTTTGGAATTTCAAAATTTCACACTAACAAATCTCATAGAATCACATATATTTTTCTATATATACTCTATCATTTTGCAATCCTCTTCCTTCACCAATAATTTTATTTTTCCATCTGTTATGCTCTGTGCAAGTGCGTTTAACAAATTTCTTTCTACATGTGCAGATTGTCATGCATCCTTCATATTTGTACAGGAGTTCTATATTCAGGTATATTTTTAAATCATTATCTAAGATTATTAACATTGTTCCTTTCTTCAGCCTTCATATTCGTACAAGAGTTCTATATTCAGATATATTTTTAAATCATTATCTAAGATTATTAACATTGTTCTTTTCTTGAGATAATTTTGATCCTTTATATCTATATATATTATCTTTCTCAATCTATATATTTTATAGGGTTGGATCGAATCCAAATTTAACGCAGAAAACAAAACATCAGGTTTTTCCTTTCCGTTATGTGCATATAACTTGATTTATTCATTTTATCATGTGTTTCATTGTTAAACTCCAAGCAATGCTCTTTTTTTCTCTACTCTTCAATTTTCTTTGGCTACTTTTATATCTGCTTCAATTTATCTTCCATTCATATTATTCAACAAAGTTATATTATTGACATTTTTTCACATTGATGAATATATAGGAGGTAAGTCCGTAAGACAGGACGATGGCAAAACATCTTTGGTATGTATCTTGTACATTGTATTGATTATTTTTAATCTCATAATTTCAGAAAATTTCATGAGTCTCACCATCTCTTAGATTGGAATTCGAAAGAAATAAAGGGAGAAGGTGACAACGACAATTAAGATTTGTGAATGTATCAAAAAATAAGGCCAATCAAAGTCTTCGGGTCACTGATGATATTTAGCAAAATAGTTTATATAAAAGTTACAACCCATATTAATTCCCATGTTTATCTCCATTTTGCTGATATATTTAGCAATCACTTCTCCACGTTGGTCTCCCACATTCATTTTTTAAATCTTTAATTTATTATACCTTCATATTTGATCTTCCTTTTAATTTTTTAAACTTCTCATATCTAATTTTCTTTAACCGCCTTGAAATATGAAACTCCTCTCTCTCTACTTCTATTCTATTAATATTTTCTCATCCATTTTTAAATTCCAAATTCTCTTTATTCATTATTTTTATGCTAAATCATCTCTCTTGATTGTAATTTTTAGTTTTGAATCCTAAAAATTAACAAAAAAAAAATTAAACTTACAGTTTCTGTGAATTAGTCAAATTTTATGTTTCAATCATAAAATATTTCTCATTCAATATGACCGCAAATAAATGAATCCCATAAAAGTAGGGATTTCATTTAAAAAATCAAAATCGACTAATGACTCAAAAGAAAATCCTAACAAATCTTAATATAGGTGAATGGCAAAAGGAAACCAAAGAGAGAGGGAGGCTTTCTGAGCAATTTTATTTTTATTAATAATTTTCAGGAATTTATTATTATTTTATTTGTATCATTACATTTTTGTATGGCCAATTAATTTTATAATGATCAATTAATGTAAAATTGAATTGAAGGTGAAATGTCTCAATTTAAGAGTTGTGGGATTTGATTTTAAACTTTTATTGTATGCGCAATTATTATATCATCAAAGAAACGTATACCTAATAGCCTTATTTTTTTTTCTTGGGTCATTGTCTTATTAGTTATTAGCCTTAAATTAATTACTTTTTTAAATTTGATTTTCTAATAATTTTAAAACTTAGAAGAATTAAAATTTTTAGTATTATCTTTAGTTCCTTATCTTACAAATTTATATGAATACAACAAATTGTAATTTTGCGTGCTATAATTTTATGTTTTTTTCTTTGCGTCTTATAATTTAAAATTGTTTAATTTTAATTATTTTTAATTATATATTTTTTAATAAATTGTTTAAAATAATAATTAATGATTTTTTTTAGGAACAACAACTTTTCTCCTGATTTTCTCTCCTATATCTTACTTTATCTCATATCTCTATAAGTTCTTTTCTACTTCAAATGAGCTCTGTATACTTATGTATTAGTTAATTATACATCTGTACCTTTATTTTAACTTTTAAAATTGTCCATAAAACATTTAAATTCGATACTCGCACTTTAAATATAAACCTGAGTCCTGGGGACTTCATGAGCAGCCACATCAGCAAAAAAAATTTAAAAAATCAAAAATAAATTAATTTGAATAATTTCTGGAGTTTAATTAATGCAAATTAGAATACTTATCTATACTCCTAATTTTTCGGACCTATTTACATCAACTACCACAATATAAAAAATATTTAATCAATGAAATTTCATACAATCCCTTTAATTTTGGCATTTATTATGTCAATTGATATTTATATTTTAAACTTTTAATTATAAATTAGCCTATTAATTAGCATTTGTGATTGTCATCCTTGATTCTCTCACCGTAAAATAGTCTTGATTCTCCCGTATCATTTTGAAATTTCACACTAACAAACCTCATAGAATCACAGATATTTTTTCTATATATATTTTGTATCATTTTGCAATCCTCTTCCTTCACCAGTAATTTTATTTTTTTCATCTATTATGCTCGGTGCATTATCAACAAAAATAATATATTGATATTTTTTGTATTGGTCAATAATCAACATAAAAATTAATCAATCATAAACATATAATTCTTCGATTTTTGACAATATTGAGTTAGGCATGATTTCTAGATAGGGAGATAAAGTAGAAGTTTAATATTTTGACAATATTTTATAAAGTAGAACTACTCTATGTACAGTAGTGATTAAGTTGTACGGAGACAATCATTCAAAAAGGAGTAAGTAAACACCTAATATTTTGGAATATAATATGAAACTAACCAAAAGAATAATAACTAATTTATATTTAAATTATCCTAAATTGATAGTATTTATCCATGAATTAATTTCCAATTTTGCTAAGTTAATGATTTTAATTTTTTTTTTTAATTTTAATTATCAATATTACATCTTACAACTCATGAATTTTTTTTTTTTGGGTAAGGAAGAATTTTATTTTTTTAATAAAGTTTCAAAATATTAAATGTTCAAATAAAAGTTTTTCGTATTTTATTGCAAGTTAGTTGACAATTTGATGTCAATATTGTAGATTTGTACTATTCCATACCAACTGGGCATCAGCTTGAACGGAAAGATAAATTCAAATAATACTCTTTTAAATTAAAAACTATGAACTATGAAGAGTATGTTTTAATTTTATATTTATTTATACTATTAATTTATTTAAACAGAAATAAAATTAAACTAACTCCATCAACTAAGTAATTCTATGCACGATCCCACAATTCACTCCCTATTATTTCCTAAAAGTTCGTAACAAAATTTATCTCTCACTTCAAAATTTAAATTTTAAATTTTTGTCAATTTCTGTTCTAAAATACACTGCATATCTTACTCTCTCAATATGGGAGTAAAATGACAATTTCTAATTTATTTTATTTTCTTAAATTAATTTTTTGCTTTTTGGTTCATTAATTTGTACTTATTTAGTACATTTTTCTTTAAATTTAAATTTTTTGGCCATTGAATTTTACTTAGGGACCAAATTTTTTACAACTACAAAAATTTAGGAACTTAGTCATATATTTTAATTATTCAGGGGCTGGTTCGTTGAATCAGTACAAAGACCAAATAATATAATTTCACTTTAATTAACACTCAATAAAAATAATTATCCAGTATTTAAATTTTGAATAATGATTCTTTAAATATATTTCAATATCACAGGCTTAATCATATCGTGTATTTGATTACATGATCTTCAATCAATATATTTGATTTTTGAATTTAATTACTTTAACTAAATACTTCATTTGATTTTCAAAATAATAATATATGCACTCAAAATTTTAGCACATAACATCTAACTTTTATGAGAATTATTTTGATATATTTAAAACTAAAGTATATTTTTATTAAATTCCAATTCGCGTAACTTTCTTTTTAAAATATTTTTTAAAAGAATTATTATCAATTAATATATAGTAGGTAAAAGGAAAATCAGTGTATTTATAAAAGATTATAAGTAAAAAACAAAATTGATTGAATGCCTAAAATCTTTCAATGACGTTTAAGATATTTTATTCTAACACTTCATGTATCTCTTAGGCGGCACCATTGTAGGGTTTTTCTTTTAATATGTGTTACAAAATACGATGAATTTTTCTTTTCAGGATGTTGTACAACAACATTCTAAGTCATTATCGAGTCGATATTCTTCATGAATTTTGCTTTTAATTTAACATGTTTTGATTATTTAATTCAATTGCAACATTTTGGTTCTATTTTTTGGATATGATTATTTTTCTATTTTGGGCCGATACTGTAGATGGATATTATTTTTGTTTTTTATTGTCCGTTTATTTTTTGCTTTATTGTATGATTTTATAAATGGTTGAAGGAATTCATATCATAATGTTTATTATATATTTTAATAGACATTCGATAATTTACTTCTATAATCTAACACACATTTATTTATTTCATAACGAATATTTCGTTATTTATTGTTTTTGGATGTACCTGATATATAAGTTAATTATATAAATTTGCATCAACATCATCATAGTGTGTGTATAAATTTACATTTACCTTATCATATTATGTTTTATAATTAGAATTAAGGACTTATTTAAAAATATATATTCTTATTTCACGAGATATTTTACGATCATCTCGAATATAATTGAAAAACTATAAATATACTAATAATTATGAAACAATCTTAGTATTTATTTTATTTTATATCACATTATTTTATATATGCAGTAGAAAATAAGTTTGTATTTTATATTATTTTTATATAATTTGAATAAATACCTTTAATTTCTAAAGGATAGCATTCACAATTTATATAATAATAAAATGAAGTAATTTTGTCCTGCGCATCGCGCGGGGTTCATACTAGTAATCGACTAAAGGGATCAAACTTGGGTCCTCTCACCTAGGGGGTAGCTCGCCAACCACTACACAAAACACTTGTTGGTCAAAAATTGTATATTTTGATTACTCACGTATTGACTTGTTAAGTTGATATAATTTCAAGGGTTAAAATAATTTTTTAATTAAATAATATAAATATAATATAATATAATATAATATATTTGTAAAATAAAAAATATTTATATATTATTTTATTATTATATTATATATATATAGACACTAATGCGTCTAATATATATATATATATATATATATGAGAGAGAGGGGGAGGTATGATTAAAAAAAGATAAAAGAATAATAATAATAATAAATGATGAATAGAGAGAGAAAGTTGTAAGTGTAATAAATGAGGGTATTGAAAATTACTATTTTGTCAAATAACTTTTTTATATTTGTATTAGAGTATAGGTAATTATAGGTATTTGAATAGGGGTATGTTAGTAATTGAGATAAAAAAGTAATGAAATGATGTTGTAATGAAATAATATTTTTGTAATGAGTTTGTAATTGGTAAACAAACAGCTTTGTTGCATTGTAGTTCAAGTTATGTATTGAAAATGAAGATAATGAGTTTGTAATGGTTTTATAACCATTTCCCAAACACACCATTAGAATTGTTTAATAATTTTTGGCTAAAATTTACAAAAACCCCTGAGTTTTAGGTTGGGTGTACAAAACACCCCTGAGTTTTTAATTTGTGCAAATAGGACCCATGAATTTTCAATTACGTGCAAGTAACACCCTTTTGTAAAAATTTTGTTTATTTAATGAGAGTATAATAGTAATTTTATAAAAATCTAGGTTAGAGTCTTATTTTGGTCCCTCAAACTTACTCAAAATTCTGTTTTCGTCCCATCAAGTTTTGAAAAAGTTCCAATGTTTCCACTAAATAAAAGAAAAAAAATTGGTTTACATTCTCAAAAGGTTTTATTTTTTTAATTAAGGTCTTTTCTTTTTATAATAGGACCAAAATGTAAGAAAAAATAAATAAATTTGGATTTAAAACAATTTTGCCCCAAAAAAAAATGAACCCAACCAAATCTCCTTCTTCCTTCTGCTTCATTCAGAGCGAGTCTCCTTCTTTTTCAATCACAGCACCGTTATTCTTCTTCCTCCCTCACTTCCGCCGATGATGGATCCTCCGAACACCTTGTCCTTAAATTAAATCACAACACCTTCTTCTTCTTCTTCAAATCAAAGCACATCGAATAAGGATCGGAGCAGTGAAGAGGAAAGTGAGGTGGCCGGAATGGAGGAGGTAGGAGGCGTGAGTGAGGTTTCCGGTGGAGCGGTCAGATTTGGCAACAAGAGGCATGCCGTGAGCCATTGCCGGCGGCAGTGAAGGAAGAAGGAGAAGGACGTGCCGTGATTGAACAAGAGTCGATTTGGGCATTTGGCTGAGTTTTTTTTTTTACATTTTGGTCCTCTTATAAAAAGAAAGGACCTTAATTCAAAAAAATAAAACTTTTTGAGAATGTAAACCAATTTTTTCTTTTATTTAGCAGAAAATTGGAATTTTCAAAACTTGAAGGACCAAAACAAAACTTTGAGCAAGTTTGAGGGACCAAAATAAGACTCTAGCCTAGATTTTTTTAAAATTACTATTATACCCTTAGAAAATAAACAAAATTTTACCAAAAGGGTGTTATTTGCACATAATTAAAAACTAAGGGGTCCTATTTGCACAAATTAAAAACTCGGGTGTTATGTGCACCTAACCTAAAACTCAGGTGATGTTTGTGCTTTTGGCCATAATTTTTTAGAGTTTTGTAAATGTGATTTTTAGTTATAATTATTATTTTTGTAGGATTACATAGTTGAATATTTGAGTGAATGTCTAGGTTTGGCTATTTTATATAATAATTTCTTACCGTGATAATTTAACAAGTATAAATTTTATTTTTAGGAAAAGTATTTTTTTTTAAGAGTTTAGGTTATAAATGTAAACTTTTCAGGGTTTATATAGTTGAATATCTAAAGTGTTTGCTAAGGAGGATTGTTTTACAATCGGTTAATCATGTTGTAATATTTTCGTTAATGATATTTTTTACAAGTTATATTTGTTATTAATTAGTTAGACCTACCTAGAAATGTAATCTGAATGAATATTTATATATGCAGGTAAAAAAATAGTAACATTTTGGTTTTTGTTTGTGTGAATGAAATTATTGAACATTCTGATAACGAAGGAATGAGATTTCAGATGGAAGGAATCTCATCGATAATACAGGTTAGAAACAATATTTCTTATAGGATTTGAGAGGTTTAATTTCGAGAAATTTAAATTTGCAAAGGAATCAAGTTATATCTAATAGTATCTATAGACCACACGTTAAAATCTACCCTATGATGTTCAGTACATTATAAATATCACTAATGATTATGATGTAGAAGCCACGATACAAAATCATTTAAGATGTATTAAGAATCGATTATTAGATTTAATAGAACTTTGTGTTCCAACTAGCAATGTTGATTCAAGGTTTGATTTAGAAGAAGAACATGAAATAAACGAAACATGGTATGCATCAGTTGCTGGTCCTAGTCATGAACAATCTATTTTGGATGATTCATCTGATCTAACTATTGAACAAGAGGCTAATCAAGATTGTTCCTATGAGAGTCCCGAAGAAAAAGATGATGATGATGGTGAAGACACAGATGAGGATAAACAACATATCAATAATGATGGTGGTCCTACTCTTGTTCGCTTTGTGCATCCTTTTCAACATTTGCTAAATTTTTCTCCCCCAGCCTCTTTTTTGCATGAAACTTATGCAAACCGAGTAAATGAAGAAGAGATTTCAAATTCACTGAATGAGGAACCCAAAAATAAGAAGGGTATGCCGTTTGAGAGAAAAGATAGTTTGATAGATGCATTAAGGATGTGGTCTATTAAAAAACACTACACCTTTAAAGTTAAAAAATCTGCACCGAAGTATTTAAAAGTTAAATGCTCAAACAGTGAGTCCAGTTGTCCGTGGAAAGTGAAGGCATGTTTTAAAGAATTATATCGTATGTAGATGATCACAGTATATGATTAAGACCACACATGTCTTAATAGACATTTTCGTCAGGACAATAAATTTATAAATTTGGACCTCATAGCTATTTCAGATTTATTTTCTTGATGAAATTCCTTCTTTTTATTGTGTTAATAAATTAATTCAACATTTATTTGTCACATATTATCAAACAATATTTCAGATTTATTTCCTTGATGAAATTCCTTCTTTTTATTGTGTTAATAAATTAATTCAACATTTATTTGTCACATGTTATTGAACAAGTGAGATATACACTCGGTGGATTCGTAGTATTACCTTCTTTTTATGTATTATTCCAAAACTCATTCTCTTATCGTCATCCTTCTCATGTGTGTACTAGTCTTTTTATATATAGAAATCTAAACGTAAGAGTTATGTAACCTATACCTATTGAAGATATAGTAAAGATGTTTTATATGTCTTTAAAAGCATTAATATAAGAAACGTTAACATGGATTTAAGAATATCATGTGAAAGAATGTTACATGTTGAAGAAAGAATCCAAAAATCACTTAATCTTACTGCTTACTCATAGACATGATCATCCACACATTACATGCATAAACATTTGCATGTTTAAAGCAAAATGTCATATTTTTCAATAACCAAACTACTATGATCATATTTCTTCCAAGAACCATGATACTTTTGACAAATGACATCAATTATAAATGTTACATAATATATATATATATATATATATACAAGTTTAGAACTACAACTTAACCTTCAAGACAATACAAAAGGATAGGTCATGTTTTAATCGGTCTCACCCCAGTAATAATTCTTTGTTTTTTTTTCCCCCAATTACACTATTATTCTATGACATCTTAATGAACAAACAATGAATGAATATAAACATGTATGTTCCCTCTAAAGAAAAATTGCAAACGAGAAATTACTTCCTCCTTAAACCCTCATGCATGAAAAGGACAACCATAGGATATATTTCTACTCTATCTTCTTTCTTACTCATCCTGTACCTTATGGCCATTACTGTCTTCTTGGCTGCTTGCACTTTGTCCCTCAACGGTGGACTTCCCTTCAGATGTCTCTTCCACGTTTGTGGGTTTCCCCTGTGGCAGTGAATGAATTAATGCTATCAAACTGACGACTCGTAGTTAGAAACATTTATAAATAATTTGTGATTGAAATAAGAAAAAAAATAACAAAATTTATTTTTCTATTAAGTTTTAATGGCAAAGTCGCACATGACCATCACGTGTATAGTAAAAACACCCAAATGTCCATTTACCTCTCATTTTTCACGACTCAAACGATAAAACGCTCCAAAATCCTCTCACTTCAAATCTTTAGTATTTTTCACGATTTTTTAGTGTTTTAGCATCTAAATCGTGAAAAAAAAAGGAAAATGGACATTTAGGTATTTTTACTGTGCATGTTATTGTCACGGGTGACTTCACCGTCAAAACTTAATCGAAAAATAAATTTGAATACCAAAGTGTTAACGGTTGCAAAGAACAGGGTACCAAAGTGTCACTTTTGAAAGAACATAGTACCAAAGTGAAACTGGTCCATAGAACAAAGTACCAAAGTGTAATCTACCCTTAAAAATTTGGAAAACTTAAATTCATGACAATATGATTGGTTTTTATTTTCAAATTTTGTTTTCATTATTGATGGTGATTTTAGTCACTTGTCAAACAAAAGATAATCATATTATATGTAAGCAAGCATTTAGTAGAATTATATAAACATAAATTATAATGTTGATCACTAAAAGTTATGAATTTTAGTAAACTTAAAATAAAAGACTAAAAAATAATTCTTTCCTTAAAAAAAATTAACTATCACTCATAAACTCTATTATAGTTCTCCCACATTTGATTACAACTGTTTTCTATAATTTTAGCCATTTATATGTTGCATTACTAAAATCTTGTACTTCCAAACCATGTTCTCCTAGTATTATCATGTAATTTTTGTTGTGTACAATAATGCCTCATTTAGTCATTTATATATTTTCAATAATAAGATCATTTGATAATTTTAATAGGTCAAAACCTCATTTTGGTCCCTGAACTACATGATGAATTTCATTTGGGTCCCTAAACTATTTTTTGTTCCATTTTAGTCTTCAAACATTTCCATCGTTAGTCCAAAACATAATTCAATCAAGTTTTTGCCGTTATCTTTCACCTAGACAGCTTAGATGAGCAATTTGTCTCTCATACATGTACTAATAAGTGAGTTGACAAAGAGAAAAAGAAAAATCTCCCTTCTTAGCCACAACTGTGAGATAAATTTGTGGTTGATTTTTCTTTCTATGAAGGAATAATTCTTTTTCTCTCTCTGTCAAGTCAGTTTTTAGAACACATGAGAGAGAAATTATTTAGGTCAAGTGTACAACTCAGAGATAAAAAAAGAAACCAAATGGAATCACGATTGGAACTAATGGGTGAAACAAGTAGAGAAGTTTAAAGACCAAAACAACAAAAAAATAGTTTAAGGACCAAAATGAAATTAACCTATAGTTCAGGGACTAAAATAAAATTGTGACTATCTTAATATCATATTTCAACAATCTAAGTTTTACAAAAATGGAACGAAAAATGGATTCAAAAATAAGGCTACAGTGAAAATTTGGTGCCATATCTTTTGCTCAGTTCCCAATTTGGTCCCATATCTTTTTTTTTTGTAGCACTTTTGCAAAGATATAGGACCAAAACTGTAACAAAGATATAGGACCAAAACTGTAACAAAACAATATACAGGACCAAATTGGGAACTGAGCAAAATATATGGGACCAAATTTGCACTTTGGCCTAAAAATAAAAAACAATACTATACTCCAATATAAATATTTAAATCA
The DNA here is from genome assembly GCA_003254925.1 of Chamaecrista fasciculata. Lineage (NCBI taxonomy): Eukaryota > Viridiplantae > Streptophyta > Magnoliopsida > Fabales > Fabaceae > Chamaecrista > Chamaecrista fasciculata. Next base: position 38,892 of record QANZ01041946.1, read on the forward strand.
TTATAAAGATAAAAGAATAAGATTCAAATGATATTATTATTATAATCTCAAATTCAAAGAATGTTGTATTTACAACTTGGCATATGGAAATCGAGTAGCATCCAGCAATATATAAAAAATAAAAAGAAAAAGTAGGGGCATAATGCTAGGATTGCAAAATTACACGTAGGCCACCGCAATTTCACCTATATTGTTATAATTACGACTTTGCCACCCTGTTTTCAATCTTTTATTTAGTTTTCACTATTCTTGACGGGAACAATGAAAACATTATTTTAGTGATTTCAAAAATTCGCCTATTTTACATCACAAAAAAAAGGCCTATTTTGTGAAACATTTACTGAAATTTAGTTTCAAAATATCTGACCAAACATATTTTCTTATCTATTTCCTCAGTAGAAATGAAAATAGAAAATAGCTATATCAAACACCCCCTTAGAGTCTCTATCAATCCTTTTCCTAGTATTTTCCTGCCTTCCCTTAAGACAATTTACCTATATATATCAGCACAATCCACACCAGTTCACTCTCCCTCGCTCTCTCCTAGTATTTTCCTGCCTTCCCTTAAGACAATTTACCTATATATATCAGCACAATCCACACCAGTTCACTCTCCCTCGCTCTCTTGTGCCATAAACCTTTGTCTTTCCAGCATTGGTCCCAATTCCCACATGTCCAGCCCCTTTCTTCTCTTTCCCTCTCCTTTCATATGTCTAAACTACATTATTTGCAGTGGGTCCATCGCCATTACTCAGTATTTACGAGATTTACAATGCATTGATGTTAAATTTTCATATTTGTTATTTTCAAGTTTAAACATCTTATAAACAGAATTTTAGGCACAACACACATAACAAAGCGAGCATATATTTGAGAATGATTCCAAGTGTAATCGCACAGAAGCAACCCTTACGAAAGTTGTCATTCACACGGCAAATCATGAGTAGACATCAAGACTAACCTTGTTTCGATCACGCCATCCAAGACCAAAGGGACGAGAAAGTAAACCAATCCTTCTAGTCGGCATATCTGGCATTGGCTCTTGATTATTTCGTGAAACTTGGGACTCTGATTGCAAAGATCTGTAAAGCAATAAAGGATTTTAGTGACAAGCTCATCGAGGGCAGAGTCCACAGAAAATGTAATGCAGTAACTCTTGTATATCCTTTTCTCGAGTATTCACCTCTTGACAAATGCCACAGTAAAGGGAGATATTGATAACATGTCAAAGGTAGAACTAAAGTTCATTACAAAAAAATCTGGAAAAGAGAACATATATAAATATGATCGAAGAAAAAAAAAACTGCACAACACCAGCAGTGAAGTATAAAGATATAGGGAAAACTCACACACCGTGGAGATGCTTGCACTTTAACTTGGCCAGACTGATACTGCAAGGTGGCCTCAAGAATTGATTCTGCCATAACTGCTCTTTTCTCCATTTCAGCAAGTGCTGCAGTTGCTTCTTCATATTTTTCCTGTAAAAAGATTAAGTTGTAATTTCTTGCAGTCTGAAAATTCACCATGGCACTTAACATAATTTAGCAATTTATCTAACAAGTATCAGCAAGAACACTGCATTACACGCAGGCTGCATATGATTTACAATATAGTGAAATAAGAAAATACAAGACATTATGAGGAACCAACAAGTCACTCACAATAATAAGATACAATTACTCAAAAGCATTTTGCCAACATAAAAAAATAGGTTACCTGAACAAGGCCTACTATGTGGAGTTAAAATTACTTTTGCATATAGTCATAAATATTAGAGTAAATTACATTAACTTTTCTTGAAGTTCAGCTAAATTAACTAGGTACTCCTCTTGTTCTAAAAAGGAAAAAAACTTAGGTAAAGTTCCTTATATCCTTACTATAAGGTTCCTCCAATAACAAGCTTGATTTATATTCTGTTTCTTCTATGAATGGTCATGCAAAAGTGTGTTCAATATTCTCTCTCTACCATGATTGGTCATGCATAAAAGTTGTCATGTATCAAATGATTATTAGGGAACCTTATATAGCAAAGATATAAGAAACTTTATCTAAGTCTCGCCCTTCTAAAAACTCCATTTACCTGCACTCTAATTTATTTTCTACTAGAAACAATAATTTTCTGAACAAAATACAACAACAGCCAAAGCCTTTTCCGACTAGGTAGGGTCGGTTATATGGATCAACGGACGCCAACGTGTCTTTCCAGATAGTTTCTTGAATAGTTTTCTTTGGTATCTTGAATAGTTTTCTTTGGTCTTCCCCTTCCCCAGATCATAGGATTATCAGCCATTTGGTCAACTAAGCGTACCGGGGCCTCCATAGGTCTTTTTTGTACATGACCGAACCACCTAAAGCGTGTTTTGACCAACTGCTCTATGATAGGTGCTACCCCAACTTTCTCATTGATGATCTCATTCCTGATCTTATCATTTATAGTATGATCACACATTCATCGAAGCATTCTCATCTCGGTCACGTTACCATACAACAAAGCATGTCTTATAGCCGTGCGATAAAATCTTCCTTTTAATTTAAGTGGCACTTTTTTATCGCAAATAACCCCTGAGGCCTTTCTCCATTTCATCCACCATGCTTGAATCCTGTGATTAACGTCCTCTTCTATTTCTTCTTTATTTTGCATTATCGAACCAAAATACTTAAAACTTGTGATTTCTTGTATCTGATGATTCTCAAGTTTCACTACATGCATAAGAACAACTTCTCTTCCACTGAACTTACATACCATAAACTCCATTTTATTCCTACTGATACGAAATCCGTATGTCTCCAAAGCTTGTCTCCACTTCTCTAATTTTCTGAACAAAATGACTATGATTTTATTTTTAATTAATAATAAAAGTTAAATTTATATAAAACTTCAACATGAAAAAAATATAGTTAAATATTTTATTATTTCTAAAGGAGTGTACATTATATATAAAGATAACTTGATTGGCAGAAAAAACAAAAATTCTGCTACGTTATATCAAATTTCATAAATGCTAAGTATAATTTTTAATACCAGAAGGTAAGCAAGTGTAGTTACAGTAAACTTCAAGGGAAGTTACTGTAACTTCTACAAAATATTAAGCACAAAATGTTGCATCAATCTGGCTGACCTTCTGAATTAAACCACAACTTCCACTAATGTAAGAAGTTTCAAAGTGTTTACCCCATGGCAACTGAAATTCAATAATAGAAACATAAGACATTATGAAGGACAAAAAATACCCTAAAGTTCTCATAAACTATTGCCAAAAGAAAGGGGGAAAATGTCAATTAGGTTTTTTTTTTTGGAGGAGGTGAAAGGCAGTTAAAAAAAAATGTGTGAAGAATGTTGATGGGCCAACAGTGATCGACACCTAGAAAAAAGAGCAAAGAAGGGAAAAGAGGAGCCTAAGGTAGCTGGACTAGTTGTCTTTGGAATAACCTTGGTATTTTTGGAGGAAGTTACTTGTGTCCTAGTTCTTAGTAAACTTTCTTAAGTAGGTGCAAAGTATTGAGAAAAAATGAGATTAATACTTTGTGGTGTGAGGTCTATGGGAATTAAAATGAAATAAAATCAAGAAACATCTGCAATATGTCTAACAGCATTCTAAAACTCAGCTGAAAGTAACTGGCAAGACCAAACAAAGGAAAAATCTCAAGTCACTGCTCAAAAATGCTAGAAAGAAACAATAGCATGTTGGACACGTGTCAGCAGTAGGTTGGAATCTGACACATATCCCATAACACATTGTTGTGCCTGAAAAAGTCAGCAAGATTGAATAACATAATCCAACTCTCTGAATAGCCAAAAAATAAATAAATAAATAATCCAACTCTCAGTAAAAATAGCCAGTATTTGGGGTAGATATTATTGATGAAACATAAAGGTAACAAATGATCAAGTAATAAAAAAACAACCTGAAGCACTTGGGCAGCATATCTTTGTGCTTCTGCATCTTGCTCAGCAAACCTACGTGCATCCTCAGTGACTTTCTGCTCTTGCTCTACCCGCATCAAGACCTGTACAATAATCAATAGCCTTTCAACTTTGCAAGAGAATTTCTCACCATAGGAAAGAAAATAAGAGAGACCATATAAAATAAGACCTGAAGCATGGCATTTTCCTGCTCTTGCTTATCAGCAAGAGCCCGCTGAAGCTCAGAAACCTCTTGCTCTAGCTGCTCAACCTGAAAACAATAAGAATTACATACAGTAACTTGAAACCCAGAAGGCTGGAACAAATTAGAATCCAGACACCAAAAAATCAACTAGCTGTCTTTCTAGGCAACCTATATTTCATGACACGGTCATTAACAGTCACATAGCCTAAATCAAAGGTCAAGCAGTCAATTCAAATGCGCAATTTACAAAGCTTGAAGGACACATTATGTAACTTAAATTCAAGTCTTGGACAAAGAATACACATCAACTTATTGTCATGAAAATGAATTTAAGGCAGAAGAACAAAACGTACTTGTTTCAACTAGAGCTATACTATAAAGTGTAGTATAGAACCCATTTTCAGACCCAGGCCAGAGAACCTCCATTATAATCGACAGTTCCATCCCCAACATTCAGCAGCTGTGGGACTTGCTCTCCTGAGTCAACCATATCAGGTTGGAAAGACTAAAGAGACAGCAGTAGGTGGAAAAACCAGGCTTTGATATATTCCAAGAACAACCCCTTAAAACCCAGACTGCAAAGAGGGGAAAGCCTCCACTATGATTGAGAGTTCCATGTCTCGCACCAAACCATATGGGATTCACCCTCCTGCATCAACTCTTGGTGCAGGATTGAAGGACCATATTTGGTTATAAATAGTGCAAGCGCAGCACCAAGTGTATAGTATTTCACCTAACATGTAGCTCAAGAATAGCTGCAATACACAAGGTATTTTTTCTACAGCTATAGCTCACGCTACAGACAAATAGGGTAACAACAGTCCTAGCCACTACAGATTCAGCAAACTATCACTTAACCACCTCAAGATCAGGCTTGCACAATCATAATGGAATCATTTAGGGCTTTGAAGAGAATATTTCATTCTTGTGATACCAATACCATTGACAATTTGATGTAATCTTATTGAAACATATAGATAGTAATGGTTGGTTGATTGGGAAGGCATATAAAGAAGAAAATAATCTTGTATTTCAAGGTGATTATTTGACGTTGGACGATGCAGCTTCAGCCACTAGAGCTAAGGAGCCACCCCATCATGTTTGATCATAATCCACATCCACTTCAACTCCAATTATAAAGAGGGAAACAGCATCCTCATCTTCTCATTCTCTTGCTATAATTGATTAAGATATGGTAACCTCAAAAGATGAAAAATTAAATTAAGGGATTTCCTAATGATGATAGTTAAAAGAGAGATTGATGAGAGGATTACTTAATCAGACAGCCTTCTAAACAGCCTTATTTAGAGTATTGAAAGTGAAGCACAGGGCCATCTAACAAGTATTATAGGAATATAACAAAATCCCAACTGTAAACATTGTGATGACGTCACATTTGATGAAGAAGATAGATTTGTATAGATATCTTAGAAGAAAAATTAGAGTTAAACTTTTTTAAACAGTATTATATGATTGAGGTTCTTAATGTTATGATTTATGGATCATTATAAAGAGTTTCTTTATATAGTAGTCATTATCAATTACCTTAAATTATGCATTACATTTTCATGTAGCTCATGCAATGCTATGTGCTACACTCTAGCAATTTACATTCTTGACAGTAAAAATGCACTATGCACTATTCATAACTATCAACTGTGCATAGTTATGCACTATCCATAAAATTTAGAAATCAGGCTTGATTAAGGACTTTATATCAAGTTTTGATGTTCAATAGAGTGTAACTAGTTAGTTTTTCATGTTTTATAGTTAATTTCATGAGTTTTATTGTTTTGGTATTGTTTCCATCTTTTTCTAATATATTGTTAATTATTCTAAGTTATAACTCGAGTTCATATTGGTTGATGGTTTAATTGTGTTTTTGTGTGTTTCAGGGCCTTGAACTCTATTTAGGTATGCCATGAAGAAGAAGACTAAAGATCCGAGGATTTCATTTCGAGTGAATCGGAGTTGAAACAAAGAAAATACACAGAAACCACCATTCTAGATGCCTAGGCAAGCTGCGCTTTAAGGATTTCAGGCAGCGTTAGCTTGCCTAGATGAGTTGTGTGAAGCTCCAAGTGTTCAAAATTCATTCCAACACTTCCAAGAGCACGCTAGGGCACAAAGAAAGACCAAGAACAGCAGGACATCTAACTCAACTTGAAGCAATTTCAGGCCAGATTCGAGCATCGGAGTGAAGATTCTCTTTGACAGCAAATTGGGGTTTTTTGTGGGTTGTTTAAATTATCGCTTGACAAAGAGTAATTAGAAATAAACCAACAAAATTACTTGCTTCTAGATTCTTATTGTTGATGGAATATACAAATAGGATAGAGATATACAGATTACCTTAGGGGAGTCCTATTGAACTTAATGCTTTGTTATAATTAATACACCATAGAAATAGAGGGAATAGTTAAAAACATTAGGCCTATAATTGACTGAAAGGTAATTATAAGTAGTAAGGTGTTTTAGCTCTATACATAATCAAACATCCAATAGTATGAGTATAAGGTGAGTTAACTGTAGTTACTAAGTAGGGATCGATCCTAGTAAGGTTTTTTGCTTGGGATTCTTAGTTGGTTTTAAGTGTTGGCATGTGTTCTCATAATTTTAGCTTGTTAATTGTTTGAATTTCAATTCCTTTACTTGTTTTGAGTTCAAAATGGTTTTGTTTAGCTTGAACAAAACACTATAATTTTTACTCAACTTTGTGATCCACAATTAATTCTTTGTGGGACGATACATAGTGCTCAAGCCTAATATATTGTTCAAGCAGTGTATGGTCTAGCACTTGAATTTTCTTTATAAATTCAGAAGTCGTATTTTCTTATTCTAAAGAAAATTGCACAACAGATACAAGGACCTCTGATGGCCTTGTGTTGATTACAACCTATAAAAGGAAGGGCAAAGAGAAAAAGGAAGGGGCTACTGCTACTGGACCTGGACCCTTGGTGAATAAGACAAAAGTTAACAGAGAAGAAAGAGAGGGATGGGCTGGACGCTGCAGAAAGAACATGAGTGCATGAGTGTGAGGGGTTTACTATCTCTGCAGGTATTTATAGAAGGTATTTTGCAGGAGAAAATGGCAAGGAAATATTAGGGAAATAACATGAGAGAGTCTCTAGCCTCTCGAAAGCTAGGTAACTTAGTTTACTGATAGCTTTGCGAGTCTTTTTCTGTTGTGTATCTACTGTATCAACCAATACTCCACAAGAGAGATTGTTCAAAAAAAAAAAAAACTCCATATATACAGCATTTTGGAGTTAATTACAGTAGCAGGTTCTAATAACCTCATATTTTGCTCAACTTACTAGTCATGAACTTCTATGTGGCTAATATTTCAGCTTCAATATCTATTTGAAAGCTACGTAAGAGTTTGCACTGTGGCTGGTTACTAAGCATTCAGGTCATCAACATTTATATGTTAAAGAAGGTTCAAAAGCCTAAATCTATATTCTGAATGAGTTGAATGATTCATCTAATTTCCCTCAGTGACCAAATAATAACTCCTTTAAAGTCCAATAACAGCTCCGAAAGCATAACAAGGTCAAAGCTATATCATCTTGAGCTTTTCCTTTGTTGACTATTTTTCCTTACCAAATAACCTTAAAACAATGATAGACCAAGACATGCAACAAGCAGCTGCAGGATATCAAATAGATATTTATAGGATAATTAGGATTTAACTAAGGATTATCAATAAAGGCATTCAGGCCTGGGGATATTTGTTTTCATATTGCAATAGAAACAACACATTATCATCAAAGAAATAGACCTACATGTGGAATTAAATTGTACCTTGGCACTCAGTTGCCGCCTGTTATCCTGTTTGACCATCTCCATCAGTGCAGTTTCAAGCTCCTCCGCTCTGACATAGATATAGAATAAATAAAAAAAAAGATCCAGTTTCAAAAAATAATAAAATAAATAAATTTGCAAATATAGAGGACAAAAGATCCTCCCCAAACAGGAGAAAACGTTCCAGATTCATGAATCTCCATAAGTTCACTACAATCAAAATGAAATTTGCAAAAATTATGTGTTTCATGAAAAGCCAATTGATAATGTGAGCTAGAAGCCTAGAAATATGCAATTTGGCTTCCAAAAAGGATCATTCTGAGTAAAATATAGAACAAAAATATGTATGTATGCAATTTTTCAGGATTGGGTAGGATAACATGATCTTACAGTCTCACAACATTGATTACAATTTTACGATCAATCTTGATCGTGGTCCTAGCACAATCCAGGTCATTTATCATCCTATGTAGGATCAAGATAGTTTTTGAGAAGTGGGGTCATAAGATCTTATGATCTAACTATCAATTTTGAGAAAGAATGCACTAAATCAAGAAATATTTGCATCTTACCAGCAAATAAAGAAGGAAAGCAAAGGGAAAGAGAATAAAGTAAACTGTATCATCTGAAAATATTAAAATTATAAAAAGAAATAATTCTACCCAGATAACCTATTGATATGCATGAAAGATTTTCTTAGCAAGTGAAAAAGTAGTAACTTCACATCCCAAGAAAATTTCTGAGCAATTTAACAAAAACGGAAAAAGGGGGGAAGAGAGAGAGAGAGATTTCAAACTCATCCTAAATTAACTAAGCTTTTCTATGCATTACTTAATATAGCAGAATCCATAAAGAAAGATTAGACAACAGAAAAAGCAATGAATCCATTGCAATGCAACTGGAGTTGATCAAAATTGAAATCATGAAAAGACGGAAGAACCAGTATCACTTCAAGTACCTGAGAATTGCTGATCTTTTTTCCTCTAGTATTCTGCACAGTTCAACCTTTAACCACACCACCTGCATGGGGTTCTACACAAATAAGAACACTATAGTATGATAGGAATGTTTCTACATTGATACAAAACTAGTTGTGCACCAGTGATTTACACAAATAAATTGAACTTCATATAGGTTGCTTTATTTTTGTTAGGATATAATGATTTTGAAGTTAAAGATAGGCTTCTTTATTTCTTCTATCAATGGTAAAAAACTAAATTGAGTACACCATTCTTAATAGCAAAATACATCCTTGTTCTTTGTTACTTTGAAATTAGTAGAAATTACAATAACCACCTAATCAAATAATATGAGCAAATTTCCATATCATGTACTAGAATTATAGTAAATTTCAGATTCATTTAAATTGTTAATGAACACTCATAATTCAATTGGATAAAATATAGTGAAAATATAATTATGGACATTATACTTTGATATCTAATTGTTAAACGTGGCATTAAACTTCATTATGATTTAATACCAAAGAGCAGGGAGGAACAACAGGAAAGACAACAACAACCTGCTCTTGAAGATCTGGAACAGTATCTATCTCTCCATCTCCAGTCAGGCTAATGATAATCTCATCTGCATTAGTAGAATCAGACTCCGATCGTGATAAACTACCATTCATTTGAATACAAGACAATTGCTCTGCTTTATCTGTCCCTGACATTGATTTAGGATCATGTTTGAAACCAAATAGCTTAGATGCCAGACCCTGAGAATCCCTCCAAGCTTTAAGCCCCTTTGATCTTTCTTCAACTGCCGTTATTACAGCAGGTCGATGTTTATTTCTTAGTTCTTGTAATCGGATTTCATTTACATTTTGGTAACCCATGCAAGCTGTCAACACAAGCTGACTGCTATCAAATGTTGAGCCAGCCAATGACTGAAGCAAAGTAATCGCATCTCCAGCATCTTTGGTTGTTACCAATGCAGGGCCTACAACACAGTTAAACTATGTATTACAATGATATAAATGGCCTAAGCGTTAGTACTTTACTTTTCAAAAAATACTCCACAAAATTTGTAACAAGAAAAGAAATATAAAAATATAAAAATGCAATGCTTTTACCCAGTACCATAAAGCTCCATTAAAGCAAGTGCAGTTCGAAAAAGCATGACACGGTTTCCTTCAAAAAGAAGCACGTCCCAGACTCGTAGAACTGATGTCAAAATAATTACAATAAGTCAGAAGATAGCTCTAACTCATGAAAACCAAATGATTTGATGTACGAGAATTTTTTGGATAAACTATAGAACAAGACTATGCTACACAATTCAATAGATAAAGCATAAAACCTGACCACTTTCCCAAGGAAGCATATTCATAAAAATGGAAAGGAACCATGGTCCAGTAACCCATGCTACCTGCACCCCCAGGTAATCTAGATGATTGACTGCACAAGAAGAAAAATTGACACAAAATTAACAATGAATCTAAAAGCAAATTCACTTGGTCAGAACGAGAGATCAAAATAAATGACAACAGAGACAAACCCAATTTGGGAAACCTCTCCCGCACCAACTCCTCAAAAACAAGTTGATCGACCTGATAAAATAAAAATACAATGAATGTCAATGGCAGTTATAGTTTGTGTTGTTGAATTTACTAATGAATGTGGAGAGTTTTAAACATCACCTGCGATTCTATCATTTCCTCTGAGTAATAGCCATCAAAATAATCGTCTAAAATGCCCAATAAGGTCCTGAGGAAAACCATATTTGAGGATAAAATAAAGTTATAAACATAAAATTAGAGTAGATATTAGCTAAACATGCTAACGTGCGCTAAGCAAATTACTCAGACATTCCTTCAGGGTGGAGTTCTTAGATGCAAAAATAATTATAGTGATGATGTTATGTCAATATGTCTATAATAAATACTTTGAAAAGTGCATTTTGTATAGATAGAAAAGCCAATCAACTATCCATGGACATACCAAAAGGCATTTTCTTCAGGCATCATAAGCAGTAATAGACCAGCAAAAAAATTCATGGCCTGCAATGTAAATGATTGTAACAATATGTCAGAAGATCAGCTGTCAGAACATATAATGTCTATGTGTGTATTTGGTATACATGTATTAAAATGCCAAAATTTCTATCTTAAATTATTTTGTTGCCCAATTGATATACATAAATAATAAACATCATAAAGGTGAAAGGACCCAAGACCCTTCAGAGATTCAAGGCAAAACAAAGCTGACCCAAGTGAACTAAGGAACTAAAACAGGGAGAGGGAAAAAAAAGAGAATAAAAAACAAAGAAACTATAGACAGATAAATGAACTGATGGAAAATATGGAAAATATAATAGGAGCTGCTGGCAGAGAGCAGATACTGTGATGAAACTCAGACTAGGCTGTTAGGCTTAAGGTTATATGCATTGCCCTTGAATGTTCTTACTCAAGTCTTATACTAATATACTATTAAATGATGGATCCAATACTTGAGAAAATCTCTAAATAGTCTGCCCTCAATCAAGGCTCTATATTCTGACCAATCTTGCATTCTAACAAGCTTTTTTTTATATTTATATAATTTCCATCACAAACATCTGTCTTAATCATAGGAAAGCATTTAAGGAAAAGATTCTTTTTCCCTGACAAGAAACAATATACTCTAGTTTGAAATTTTGAATCTCAAAATTATCAACATCAATTAATCAAGAAATAACATAGTAATTCTTCAAGAGAAATTCTGAATAAAAAAAAATTCAATTTACAACCCAAAAAATAAGTGAGATAATATCAACATTTTAAAAACTGAAAAGAAACCCAGTAACTATTAGTCATCTATGCCTTAGTCCTTATCACTTTTCCAGGAACAAGTTTACAAATTTAAGGCCACAGTAATTTGGGGGAAAAAGAAGAAACCAAACCCCTATTTTCTTCTTCAGTTGACACATGATGCTCTCTAAATTAAATCGATAAGAAACAACACTCTGTGCTTACTAATTTTTAGGTCATTATAATGCTAGCTAAGAGAATTTGCATGTGCTAGTCGGAGAGGCATGAATCTAAATGACTCCAATCCTCTTACTTGATTAAGTTAAGAAAAGTCACTAACAGAAAGTTTTTCTCCAATATTTAAGGAGTAATAGTCATAGTAACAGTAGAATGGTACAAAATAATTACAGTTAATGACAAATAAGAAAGTACATTACAAAGGAGGTGCACAAGTTGGTCACCAACTCATTTTACTGTGAGCCTGGAAATAAACCAATTCCTACAATATCGTTATGCTTAGGAAAATAGATAACCATCAGCCAAAGCCCCAAGAGTGACTTTCCTTTTACTGAATCTATGTTTATTTTCCACAAAGCTATTAGTTAACAGTACATGCGTGGAGCCGTGGACTTCAAGAAGGTTCAATTCTGAAACTGGTTACATCTATATTAGCAGTGGGTACCCTGACTCGTCAGTGAAAAACAATCAAAATTAAGCATCCACAGAAGCAACTAGTATAAACAGCATAAATTCTTCTACTTATTGACAAATAGCTGTCAGACATCAAGTATACATGGAGTTTAGCCGTTATTACAAGTTTCTTTGACTCTGATCAGCTCATTTATGTCTTCCTAAGTTTCATTTAGACATCTCATCAGCTTGCTGAGAGTAAATTTTCTGAGACACAGAACCCATCATAACATATTGAAAAATAAAATGAATTAAGAAAAACAGAAAATGCTTTCTAGAAAGACCTGACAATAACCAACACAAGGATTATGCCGAGCATATGCAGTAAGTAATCGCCTCAAAGCATCTCTACCATCCTTATCCAGAGCAGGATGACCAGGGAATGTTCGAGGCAGATCCTGCACAAACAAAAAACTGTAAGTTGAGTTACTCCACAGTCAGACAAAAAAAATGAAAGACACTAATAACAATGATGATAATATATCAAAAATAAAGTAAAGAAAGACCTTCTCAATCTGCCCTTTCCATTTTTCAGTTACACATGAAGAATCTGCATTTGTTTTCCCATTACTGTCAGTTGGTTGCATGCTTTGTTGATCAATTTTACTTTCAAAATCATTCTCTGGAGTTAGCAAGTGCTGATAATACTTCTCTACCCGTCTTGCTTTAACACCAACAAAAGCTTGCCAAAGCTGAAGCACAATCGATAAAATGTGGCTAAATCTTGAAGAATAAACAAAAGAAAAGTCATCACAAGTATAATATGAGTACCTCTCCCCTCAAAGCCATTGGTACTCCCCCACGAACAAGAACTTCAAGCTCTTCCTTCCAAGGAAATGAAGACTCCGGTAGTAATGCATCACCAGAAGTACCATTAGCAGAGACACTCATATTTTCAGTTGAAGGCACATCTGGACTAGGGTCTGACCTCTCTACATCATAGAACTCTTCATCAGAGTCCTCGTCACATGCTCCTTTATGTGATTTAGCCTCATCAATAGTAGATAGTGGTTTCCCAGTTCCAAAAGTCTGTTCATCTTTCAACACACTTTTCCTGTTTCCTTCAACACGCTTCTTTATTCGAGCACTCATCATCTCCTCAATAGTATGCAGTGATGATCTTATCTCTGTCCATTGTTCAACTCTATGAATTTTTTTCCCGTCAGATGCTGGTAACTCCTCTTTATGACCACCATTTGCAGCTGAATTATCATATGTAGGATTCCGGTTGCTTGTTTCATGTCCATCGACGCCCTTTGCCAAGGCTTCTTTCCCTTCAGTTTCATCCTCCAGGACTTTATCATCTTTTTCCAAAGTTCGTTTATTTTCAACCAATTGAGCAGATTCTGCTTGTCGATCTAGGAAGGAATTCCAACGGTCAGACCTTTCTTCTTCCTCCTCCTGAAAGCACACCTTACACGTGTTACAAATACAACAAAATCGTCTTGAGAGTCAACATGTATGCATATAAGTGGTAACACCTAACATGTAAAGCAGAATTGTTAGACATCTAAATCTGTTCTGCTAAGCAAATTCAACTTTACACAAAAGTGAAACTCCTATGACGTTACACCCTTTGATCCTTCCACAAAGCTTTCCAACAAACAAAACCAAAGTAGCAGAACTGGAATAATAATTAAATACAAAGTATGATAAGACCTTGTATATGTTAGCATATTCACGGTATCTTTGCAGGTGCTGAGGCCTCACAGCAAACCCATAGGCATCCCTGTTTAAACCAACAGGCATTAATTTATAATAATCAATTATTCAAAAATTAAGAGATAAAAGGACACCAGTTAATAAATATAATAAAATCCTTTGAAGAAATAACATAAGATGAACCAGAACCGAAAAGATTCGGAAACACCTTAACAAGAAATAAGACAGGACGAACAGAAAAATCGCAACCCTACTCAATTTACCTGCCATGGAGCTAATTAGACAGTTTCACAAGACAAAATCAATATTTATCTTAAACCCAGAGCCCTCTCGCCATAGTGCTCGGCATTGCCCTCCCCATCGATAATTCAGTCCCAATGTAGACGTCAAAATAAAAACCAATAGAAAGCGAGATCCCATCCCCAAAACTTGCAATAAAATAGAAATCTGAAGTTCGATTGAAAAACGAAGCGGTCCAAATAAATTGCAGAGGAAACCGAAAAATTAGAAGAAAAAAAAAAACAGAAATGATGAAGTTAAAAATTGACGGATCTAAGCGATAAATGGGAATCCTAGGGAAAAGGGATTGAAGAGAAATTGAAGGGAGTTAGGGACGCGTGGATGAGAGAGTAAAGAGGGAAGTAACACAGTGTACCTTTTGTGCTCGAAGGTGATGAGAGGATTTAGAGCATTGGTAGCCTTCATTGGATCGGATTGAACGGGGAAGCGAGGAAAATTTGGGATGGATGCCAGACAAGGGAAGATCTTAAGCTTCCCTTGATTTTCTGCTAAGGAATACTTCTAGTGGTAGTCACTGGGAACAGTTGGTTTTTGAGCATAGCGGAGAGAGAGAGAGAGAGACAGCACATGCACAGACGCAAGCGAGGCGAGATTACCGTCACGTTATGATTACATGTGCTGTGTGCGATAGCTTCACACAGAGTTCGAAAAGCCAAAAGGCAAAAAGGCATACTTTAATTAAGGGTGGAAAATCCAACCAAGTTTATTAAATTAAATTTAGGGTGCGTCTGGATGCACAGTTATAGTACCTTTATCCTCTTTATCTCTCAGTACTCCTTTACTACCAGAGCTACAGTTACAAATGTTGTTTGTTTTACCTTTATCTCTCCCTCCTTTATTTTCCTCATTTATCTCTCCTTTATCTTCTAAAATTACTAACATATCCCTACTCAACTACCTATAATTACCTACTTTTTACTATGAAATAATAAAATATTCAAAGGGCATATTTGTAAATTGCATATAAAAATATTTTTTTATTACCCTTACAACTTTCTCTCTCCTTTATTTTTTCTTACTATTTTTTACTCTCTCTCTCTCTCTCTCTCTCTCTCTCTCTCTCATTTTATTTTAAAATACTCAAAATATTAGTTAAAAAGTTTACTAATAAAATAACTTCTTTTCATTTTTTATTGAACATTAAAAAATAACAGAAAAAATTATTTGAAATTGGTGAAAAAAA
>QANZ01041947.1:0-16822 GCA_003254925.1 Chamaecrista fasciculata
CAGTCTCTTCAACTTATAAATTCAATTGATAAGTAAATATTTGTTTTTAATTAGTTAACTTTATTAGACATTGTTAATTAATTTTTTAGATAATATTAATTAAGTTTTTAGAGAATGTTAATTAATGTTTTAGATCATGTAAGTTAATTATATTAGAAACTAGTAATTAATGTTTTAGATATTATTAATTAATATTTTAGATATGCTACCTAAATTGAACAAATATGAAAAAGAGGCACCCAAACTTATGCTTATATATAAGTAAGTAATAATAGGGAAGTGATATATAGAGTCAACAACATTGTCCTTTCATTTGTGTTTGAGTTTATTTGAAGTGAGAATAATGTCTAAAGCATATGGATGTGATGTGAAGATTTTACAACAATTAAAAGTGGCTCCTCCTCCAGGTTCTGTCCCATCCACCTCTCTTCCTCTTACTTTTTTTGACTTTGTTTTCCTCAAACATCATTCTATGCAACGCATCTATGTCTATGATTTCCCTCATTCCACTCATCACTTTCTTCATACATTTCTTCCTTCCCTAAAAAACTCTCTCTCTCTTGCTCTTTCTTATTTCTTCCCTTTTTCTGCTAATCTCATTTTCCCACCACCCCCTCTCATTCCTCATCTTCTTTATGTTGACTGTCAAGATTATGTTTCCTTAACCATTGTTGAATCCATTAATGTTGACTTCTCCGACCTTATTGCTCACAAACCACAACCTATTCAATATATCTACCCCTTTGTGTCGGAGTTGCCTTCGGAGAGTATCTTAGATGATGGAACTCGTGTTGTTCCTCTCATGGTTTTGCAAGTTACAATCATACCACATTCAGGATTTGTAATTGGTGTCACATTCAACCATGTGGCTTCTGATGCAAGTTCTTTTCACCATTTCATGAAAACATGGGCATTAATTTGTAAAACAGGGAGGTGGGTCAACGAGGAGGTGTCAAATAAGCCTTACTACAATAGGGATGAACTGAGACGTTACAAGGATAAGAATTTTGAGGTTGAATTATTGGAGAAATGTCCAACATGGTTAATTACACCAAAATCAGACACACCCCATATTCTTGCTGACGTGGTTCGGACCACTGTGTTATTAAGTCGAGCTGAAATTCAAAACTTGAAAAATTGGGCCTTCCTTAATCTCCAAGATCAAGAAGAGGTGGTGGACACACCTCATATATCAAGTTATGTGGTGACATGTAGTTTGGTATGGACTTGCTTGGTGAAAGCAGAGGAGGGAGATCAGCGAATAATGAAAAATTCAACAAATACTGTGAATGATGATGATGACAACGTATGTTGCCTTGTTGTGATAGCAGATTGTAGAAATAATGGCGATGAAGATTATTGTATACCATCAACGTACTTTGGTAATTGCTTGACAATGGGGGTTGTGAGATTGGAGAAGAAGGAGTTAGTAAAAGAGGAGAGTGGAATGGTAGAAGCTATGAGAGGAATAGGAAATAAGGTAAAAGAAATAAAGAGACGAAGAATAATAAGAGATGCAAAGAGATGGGCTGAGGATTGGAAAAAAGAAGCAAATGGACCAACGAGTAATGTAGTGGTTGTGGCAGGGTCACCATATCATGGTTCTTATGAAACAGATTTTGGATTTGGAAAGCCCAAAAAGAATGAGATACCACACTTAGAGAGAGGAGGACTTATAATTATGTGTCAAAGTAGGGATGAGAAAGGAGGAATTGAAGTTGGATTGGCACTTACAAAACTTCAAATGGACAAATTCCAATCCATTTTCAAAGAGAGACTACAAACATATGCAAGCTAAATGGTTTGATGATGGAGAAACCAATAAGCATAGCCATTTGAAAATTTAGGAATTTTAAGAGATAAGAAGCTTTGATCAAAGAGTAGAATCAAATATAAATTTTGTTACTTTATCCAATAAGCATATATAGCCATTTGAAATGCAATTTAATCTTAATAATATTTAAATTTTTATTTCTATCTAAGGATGTGAGAATAATATATTCATATAGGATGAAACTATTTTCAATAAAGTTTTCCTAACCAAAATGTGTGTTTAAGTTTTCAGATTTAATTACTGTCACGACCCCCTAACAGAATCTGTGACCGGCACGAACCACAAGGGAGAACCCTATGGCCCGTAAGCCTAATACATGCATTCGTATCAAAATTTCTAAATTTCACTCCAACAGAAATTTACAATTCATCGCTGATGATTTCAATCTTTCATAAAAGTAAACCTAACATTTCCCTGACTGTAAATCTAACGGAGCACAACTAGAGTCAAGTACAAATTCAAATGATTTAATATCATATGATGAGCTAAAAATACCCACACGAACAAATGTGTGGGACTCGAAGAGGGCCACTCGATCTAGGCAGCACTAAAAGATCATTCCTGCAAACCTGAAACTGAAAATGTAAACAACAACGGGGTGAGTCAAGGGACTCAGTGAGTAATCCAATCTATCCTAGTCGTGGAGGGCAAGGTAAGCTCACTAGTTTTAAAAAAGAAATAATGCACACATGAAGTACACTTACACATCGGATCAACTATTGCACTAACTTATCTCACCATTACTTTCCATAGTCAAGCCATTAAATAAACAAATCTCACTATAAGATTCACAAACAAATAATCACATATATGCATGTCAACTCGTAGCACAGTCAAAACTATTCAGCCTGGGACCCGTGCCCATGTCACAGTCAAAGCTATTCAGCCTGGGACCCGTGCACATGTCACAGTCAAAGCCATCAACCAAAAACATCTTCTCAAACCATATCAGATTCCATTCGATCATAATACAAATTAAATCACTTTTTCATATACATAACAAATCTCGAGTTAATCTTTCAAAACATATATGTTTTCAATAAGCCATTGACCTTGCCCAAAAACCATATGAATCAATTAAGTCTGTCACATAAGCATGGTAAAACAGTTTCTAGATTAGAGAGGGTACTCACCTAAAGGTCATGCACAATGACCTAACATCCACTAATCAAAATACTACCTTCAACTTGAGGTAAATGCAAAGCACCTAAATTTGATAACAAAGTACATTCATCCTATTAGAACACTTCTAACACATAAATTCATCAAGTGACATCTTACACATAACTTTAATATGCCATAAGCCTTCTCAAGTTCCTACTTTATTCTCAATATCACCAACTTGGTACTCCTTAAGCATAAGACACAAATTAACTTAAGAGTGCTTGGGTTAATTATTGGGAGCTTTAACAAATACTTTATAAATGACCAAATCCTCAGAATAAAAGTTGTTATTCCCATTCCAATTATATCAAGATCGAAAATCCTCACTTTTAAATACCAACCATGATGCACAAATTCAATCTTACTTCTTAAGTACAAGTTTCAAAATTCCCCATAGATGTATAGAAACTTATTCAGTTCATGAAAACCATCAAAATCATTCATAAGGACCAATTTGTAAACTTTAAAGTTTTACCTCAAAACATCAAATTCCAAAATACACTCTATAAATTCAAATTGATGTTATAAAACTCATAATAATCATCTATTGAACTTATATAACCCATTAATTTCAAGAAAACATGAACATTTGGGCAAAAACCCCATTTAAAGTTTCACCCTAGTTTCTATCGGGTCCCGAATTGATGAATATGGAGTCAAGCATTAAACCAAGTGCTAGGAATCGTTAGAGTATCACAAATTATCAGAGAAGCACAAGAGAATCGAAGAAAACACCAACACATTTCATAGATTTTGAAGAGAAGCAAAAATGATGAAATGAATGAAAATGGTACCAAGTGGGAGAAAAGAAGGAGGAGGACGGCGGCTGGTGGTGGCCGGACGCCGGCGGTGGTCGACGGACGGCGGAGGAGCGGCGGACGACGGCCAAGGAGGTGGTGGTGGTGGTGGCTGGTCGCACTTTGGATCTTGAGAGGAAGAGATGAGAGGGTTTGGGAGAGTTGAAAATGAGAATGGATGAGAAAGAGAGAGTTGCGCTGTCATAAATAAAAGGGGGGTTGTTTTGCTATTTTGGCCAGATCTGGGGGGTAAAATATAATTCTGACACAGGGAAAAATAAGCTAAACCATAGTCTTGCCCAGAAACGTTTGAATTTTTTTTCAAAACAGTCCCTAAATCTCAAAAGTGCTAGAAATAGAAATTTTTGACAAACTTTATATTGTTGGATTCGTTGAAAATAGTAGGTTCCAAATATGCACTTTACCTTCAAAAATATTATATCTATAAATTATTATTTCTTACTCAAAAGTGTCTTATAATGAAATTAAATTGAGACCCGGATAAAATTCTTAAGTCAGATTGCTCCCAAAAATTAACCACAAGCTCATCATAGGGACTTCTAGATTAACTACACAATTTACTTTAGAGTCAAATACTAAGTTTAATAATTAATATAATTACCTTGGGGTATTACAATCTCCCCACCTTAAAAAATTCGGTCCCCGAATTTAAAGTTAACTACTATCTCACTCTAGAACCTTCTAAGGAAAGGAAGTATGATTAGATAGCTTTATAAATTATCTGCGAAGACTTGTCTACTAACTTTTCTTTAGGATTCCCTTACGCTTATCACATCCCGCAAGACAATATAAACAAACCAAGAGCAACTTAGTGGAAAGCAATGACAAAGAATCTTTAAAGCATTTTGCAACACTCATCTACATTACACTAAAAGAACCATTCCATTCATAGACTAGCCATAAACCATGCAAGATAGGTGGTTTTTCCTATAATTGCATAAAATTTCCAAAGTTGAATAATGAAGTCTAAACACAAGTTTCTTAGCTTCTAATGTACACGCCTAAGACATAACTTCCATCAAAGCACATGGAAAACAGTGAAATAAGTATATAAACCAAAGGTGTCACCGCCTAAGACTGAAGCAAAGTAAGAATTTCACCATAGTATTCAAATCATAGTATTCAACTTTTTCCAAAGGTGTCACCCATACATCATTCATTCACATCACCACATGTCACATGTATTCAAATCAAGTCATCATCTAAATTTTTCCATAGTTATACAAAATTCCTATGGAATATCAGCAAAACATATGTCGAATCCCTCAATCTCATAGCATAGTACTTTCTCGAGTAAACGTGTTCCTTTACCATTTCAATTAATCACATATATGACCTACCAAGAGCTAAAATATTACACATAAAAACAGTCATCAAACCGTATGAGGCTCAACTTTACACGTAGGTTCAAATTAATACCTTATTTGGATAATACTACTTCACATTACTTTATATTTAACCTCTTAAACATCTCATACACATAAATCATATACTATCTTACAATTCTAGAATTTAGCATACCAAATAGTAATTATTGCACGCAATTAGAGCTACTTACGTCCACTCATACACATATTGCCTACTAGTAATTATCACAATCATGATGTATTCGTGACAATTCGAATCCTTAAATAATGAAAACATTTAAGAATATAGCAAAATAGACCTTGGAAAAAAAATATATGTAAACATTAAATGTATGACCAAATGTTTGATAACATATCCAAAACATTATCCCAATAGAACATACACGTTAGGAAACTAAATTGCAAGTTAAAACATGTAAAATGACTTGAATGTATAACCCAAAATGTCACTGAAACTTTGGTTTACTAGCAAAAAAACATAGGAATACATGAGAAGAGATTTTAAAAATAAGTTCAAGTTATCATCAGAACAGCACTAAATCTTGAGACAAAACAATATTTTGAGATGCATATGAGGAGATTTAAAATGAGTCCCAAAGCTTAGGTTAGTTTGATTGAAACACGTAGATGAAAACTAACACTGAAAAGAAATATGGAAATAAAATTTAAAACAAGTTTAGAATGACATTAAAATAAAATATAAATTTAAGACAACAAGATTTTTATAAAACACACAATAGGCGCTGAAAACAAAATCCAAAACACGGTCATAAAATACATCAGTTAACCCCTTCTCAATTCTCATAAGTTTTCGATGTTTCCATTCATGGCCTGCGCCAAGACCCCTCTTGCTTCTATTAAAGTATAACTGTTCATGCTCTCATACATTTATAAGTACTCAATTTCGTTGCAACATCACTTTGTTAATTAATCTTAATCTTAACTAGTAACTCAAATATATCTTCTTCTTTTTTTTTTTTTTTNTTTTGGAATTTTATTATTAATATAATAGTAAGACTAAATTGATTGTTATTATATGTTTAATTTGAGAGACTTTTAATTTTGTACACTTATACTTATAAGTTAATAAATTGAGAAATTTATATTTTTTTCAATAATTAAATCAATACTTTACTTTATAAAAAAGGCCAAAAAAATATTTTGGTTTCTAATATTTACCTTAAATTCCATTTTGGTCCCTAAAGTTTTACTTGTTCCGTTTTCGTCCTTGATGTTTCTTAAAAGTTTCATAATTGGTCCCTATGTGATCATATCTTCCAACTCAAACACGATGAAATCAAAACTACAAGTTAAATTTGATGAGTTCTTTGTTCAGTTGGAATCATCGACAAACAAGGTCAAACCAAGCATGAAATCAAGCTAAAAAATAAGCCTATTGTTTCATGAATTCAGTCATATCTTACTCTTCACAAACTTTTTCTCTATCTAGTCAGGGTTGATGGCAAACGAGATCAAATAGTATTTCAAAAGAGAATTTGGTCAAAACATCAATATTAGCTTTAAAAGTACTATGTAACTTTGTTTGCCAATTAACGACCCCAACTAAATAGAGAAAAAATTTATCAAGAGTAATTTGTATCTCTGATTTCTCCGCATTCGGACTTGAGCCGCGAGAGGTATGACCGAATTCATGAAACAAGTAGCTCATTTTCGGGCCCGATTTCATACCCAATTTTATCGCATTTGCCAATGCCTCCAACTGGGTAAAGAAAGAACTCATCAAATTTAACTTGTAGCTCTGATTCATCGTATTCGAGTTTAAAATAAGAGAGATATAACCACATTCAATAGTTACAGATCAATTATAAAACTTTTAAGAAACATTAAGAACTAAAACAGAATAAAAAAACTTAGAGACCAAAATGGAATTTAAGATAAATATTAGGGACCAAAATGGGTTTTTGACCTATAATAAATTATCTATGAAACATTGTCAACGGAAGTACCAAAAAAGAACCAAAAGAGAATAGCTGCAGAAGACAATGTTACACGAAAAGGATCGTCTTTATCATCATTTTAATTCATTAGAAAATACAAAGAAACATTTAAAAATATAAAAACAGTACAACGAAAAACTCGAAAAGAAAGAAAGAAGAGTATGCAATCTTTTTCTTTTTTTTTTTTAATGTATTTTCAATTAGTACTTCTGTGGCTGTAAAGTAGATAGCAGACAGACAGCTTATGTAAAAAGCCGTTAGTTTCTAAATATTTGTATGGTTGATAAAGAGAATGTTAACATCAAATCCATTGAAAACTAAGAATAAACTAACGAATAATACCAAAAATGAAACTACTAGAAACTTTAGGAAAAAATCGCTTTCTTCAAAAAATTAATATAAAAAAAATCAATGATTTAATCTCGATCATTTTTTGAAATAAAAATAAATAAATTCTGTTAGCAAATTCACCAATATTGAACATTTATATAAAATAAAATAATTCTGTATTCTAATTTTTCACAAGAAAATTATATAAACAATATATTATAAAATTAAATATTAAAGATAAAAATTTCACCATTTATATATTATACAGATTATTTTAATAAATTAAAGAGAAAATTTATCAGTTGTTCTTTTAATTTATACTAAGTTAATAAATTAATTTCAAATAATCAAACTTAGTTACTGAATAGTTATAATTTTTAACAATTTAATCTCTAAATAAATTTAAGAACTAAAAATTATAAATTTAATATAAATTTAAATGTTAAAAGAAAAATACTGATTCAATATAGATTTAGAGATAAAAAAGTATGTTATTAGTTTAAATTCAACTGAAATTGTCAATAAGGACTAAATTGTTAATAATTAAAGGTCAAAGTGTACTTTTGGTCCTATAACTTTTGTTTAGGTCTCAATTTGATCTCATAATACTTTTGGTCACATATCTTTGCAAAAAGTTACAAATTTGGTCCCGTATCTTTTGGTAACATATCTTTGCAAAAAGTTACAAATTTGGTCTCGTATCTTTTGGTCAAATTATAAAATTGATCTAATATCTTTACAAAAAGTTTCATCATCAATCCCATTTAACGCAAAACTACGGGACTAATTCTGTACTTAACCCAAAGATATGAGACCAATTCCGCAACCTGATCAAAAGATATGAGACATTTTACAACTTGACCCAAAGATATATGACCAAAAGTGCATCATGAGACCAAATCTACAACTTAAGTAAAAAATTTGTGATCAAAAGTAACAAAAGAGAGTTATGAAATCAAATTGAGACCTGATGAGTAAACGTGATCAAAAATGCATTTTGACTATAATTAAAATATTTTAAAGATCTAAACGTAATCGTGGTACACTTTAATTATCCAACAATATTATTACCTCTTATAAATTTAAGAACAAAATAAAATTTTTTTTCCAAACTGAAATATAAAAACCAACGGCAATCTAAAATTTAGGTAATCTATTACACCAAATTATGAAACTTTTCAAGAAACAAAAAAAAAAAAAAAGAATTTTATTTGTTGTATATTGATTGAAGTATATATATCAACCAAATGGAGGATGATGGCTACCGGTATCAGACCATGTCGAAGCCGGAAACTGCAATACGTCACCACCACCACCACCGCCTCCGCCGCCGCCGTCTCCGCCGCCATGGGTGGTGTCTCCCGGTGGTCGGAAGTAACCCATTATTGGCTGAGTAGTAGAAAACAGAGGAAACGAAGAAGAAGAAGAAGATGATGATGATAACTGAGAAGAAGGTAATAAAAATGAAGCTGATGAAGAATTTGACGATTGCGAATTATAGAACCATTGCTGCTGACGTGGCTGTAACTGTTGCGAATGGAACTCGCCGGAGCTCTGTAACAACTGAGAGTATTGCCAATAGTCTCTGATCATCAGATCCGCCGGCGACGGCGGAAGTGTCGGCGGAGTAGAATCGGAGACGACGGCGGCGACAGGTGGTGGTTGTACTTGTGGAAGAGAACGAACATTTTCAGGGAAATTGAGTTTGGCCCTATTACCTCGGAATCTGAGAGCGGCTTCATCGTAAGCTCTGGCGGCGTCCTCGGCGGTGTCGAATGTTCCGAGCCAAACTCTGGCGGCTTTGTGTGGATCGCGAATTTCAGCAGCCCATTTTCCCCATGGTCTCTGTCTCACTCCTCTGTATCTTCTTCGTGTCTCGCCGCCGTCTACGGCGGCGGATGGTGTTGTTGTTATACTGGAATGTTCTTCCGTCACTGTCATTAAATGAATACATATCAAGACATGAGTGAATAAATGAATGCCATTAATTACTTGTTCAACTCTAATTACACTACTGTTCTGTTTTTGCTTCTATTTTGTTTTTAAATTCATAATTTAATTCTTAAAATTTAAATCATATGTTTTTTTTTTCTTTCTGAGTTGAGTTCTGGGACTCATCAAGATCAAGACATACCTTAAAATTTGATAAGTGCTTATATATCGCCTACCAATAAAATCGAATGATATATTATTTAATCTAAAAGAGATTAATAAATACATTATTTTGGTTTTTTTTTAAAGATTAAAAGTTATGAATCCNGGTCCCATAACTTTTTTTGTTACAATTTTGGTCCCATAACTTTAGCAAAGGTCTCAATTTGGTCCCATAACTTTTTTTGTTTCAATTTTGGTCCCATAACTTCTAAAAACGTCTTACCGTTGATCTCAAGTTGATTTCCATTCGTCCTATAACTTCACCCATATTTGCCACGTCATCATCCAACTTAGTATGTTAGATTATCTTTAGCGGCAAATAATGGATGGAAATCAGTATTGGGACCAACAGTTAGACGTTTTCAAAAGTTATGGGATCAAAATTGTAACAAAAAAAGTTATGGGACCAAATTGAGACCTTTGCCAAAGTTATGGGACCAAAATTGCAACATAAAAAGTTATAGGACCAAATTGAAACCTTTGCCAAAGTTATGGGACCAAAAGTGTACTTTATAATATTATTTGAGATATTGGTATATATTAAACCATTTTAATAAGAATTTAAAAATGAATTTATCATTTTATAAAAGACTAACTATTNCACGCCCTCGTTTCTGACCAACCCAAACAGAGCCTGAAGTAGAAGAAGAAAACGACGTCGTCGAAAGGATATAATCAGAATCCGACGACGCTGATGCTGACGTCAGCGCCGCCGCATCTTGAGTCAACGGCCGGTCATCGGCGCCGCCGTGCTGGGAGGTGAAGCTGAAGAATTCGCCGGAACCCTGTTTTCGCGCCAGCGTTGTTAGCAAGCACATGTAATAACTCTGACGAAAATGAATCAAATGAAACAGAAATTAGAGAAAGTCAAACTGAATTTGTTGAAGGCCGTTTCGAGTATTTAACTGAGAAAGAAACGGTTGTATATTTATATTTATAGAGAGGAAAAAATTTTCAAAAACTATGGTTGTTGCCAGTAGCCACCATTCAAATAGTGCTCTCCACAACGATACCATGCACTTCACCACCTTTCTATCTCTCTCTCTCTAATATTCTTGAATATCTATATTTATTTCAGAAATACCTTTTCGATTTTGATTTTTCTTGGGAATAATAAAAAAACAAAAACAAATTAATAAACATAGGGGTTGCCGCCTCGCGTTGTGCGTTCACACCTGAAAGATGTTTTTTGACTGAAAAATTAATGTTACAAAAACAAAATGGAGGAGATATGAGAATAGTCGGTGTTTTTATTTTTTTTGAGAGAGAGATAATAAAACAGAGTGATCATCTTTGATTTGGTTTTTATAACTGTGATATATATATATATATATATATACAGGCAGACAACAAAGACACTAATATTTTTTATTTTCTATATGCCGACATGGCAATTTCGAGAGGGGTGAATTTGTGTTTTTAACCCATAATTAATTAATTAATTACTGGATGGGTATGCATAATGGTACAAGTGGATGATTGATGATGGTGGTCTGGATTAAGATGAAAGGGGGTAAAGAGTGAATACAAAAAGGAATAAAAGATAAGGCAAAAAGGAGTTAACAATTTCGGATTAGGTTGGGAATGCTCGCTGAGGTGTCCAGTTAATTTTACATTTGATATTTTGAGGCGTTTGGAAGGGTTGGATAGGAAACTGGGTGATAACCCCAATTCTCATTTACTCCATATTCAACAGAGGCTTTGGAAGGAGTATGATGACATTTTGATGCAAGAAGAAATTTTTTGGCACCAAAAGGCTAATTGTGATTGGCTTAAACTTGGTGACAGAAATACTCATTTTTATCATTCTTATGTGAAGATGAAACAGAGAAGGAATTGGGTTGAGATGCTGATGGATGATGATGGGGAGTGGGTTTCTGATCAATCTAGACTCAGAGAACTTGCTGGTTCGTATTTTAAAAATCTGTACATTGAGGATGCCGCTGTGCTTGATACGCCGTTATACTCCACAAGCACTTTCCCTTCTCTCTCTGATTATGCTCTTGTGGAAATTCAAGCTCAAGTGTCTAACGAAGATGTTAGGAATGCCGTGTTTAGCATGGAGCCTTCTAAATCCCCTGGTCCCGATGGAATTCATGTGGCTTTCTTTCACCATAATTGGGACATTATAGGTGAGACTGTATGCACTTTTGTTAAGAAGTGTTTTCTGAATCCTAATATGATTGAAGAGGTGAATGAGACGGTGATTGTGTTAATTCCTAAAGTTGAGAACCCAGAAAACATCAAGCAATTTCGTCCCATCTCGTTGTGTAATGTTATCTTCAAAATTATTACCAAGATTATTGCTCTTCGTTTGAAGAATTACATGGGTTTTCTCGTTGGTCCTACGCAATCCAGTTTTGTGGGAGGACGAACTAGTACTGATAATATTATCATTGCTCAGGAAGTTCTTCATTTTATGGAGAGAAAGCGGGGTAACAAGGGACTTATGGCGATTAAGGTTGATCTTGAGAAAGCATATGATCGTGTGAATTGGAACTTTTTGGAGGATTCTCTTACCCGTATTGGGTTGTCGCAATCTTTTATCGCCATCATTATGAAATGTGTTTCTTCAGCCAGCATGAGAGTTATGTGGAACGGAAATCTTTCTGAGTCCTTTAAGATGGGAAGGGGTATTCGTCAAGGAAACCGATCAAGCTCTCGAGGGATGGACCTCCGATCTCGCATCTTTTTTTCGCTGATGATTTGTTTCTCTTCGCTTATGCTACGGTGGAACAAATTAAGATCATTAAAGATTGCCTTGATAATTTTTGTAATTTTTCAGGCTTGAAAATTAGCATCGACAAGACGAAGCTTTTCTGTTCTCAGAATGTTAATCATAATGTTAGTTCGGAGTTGAGCAGGATTTCGGCCTTTACGCTTTCTGGGAATTTAGGGAAGTATCTTGGTCTTCCGTTGCACCATAATAGAGTTACCAGAGGTACGTATGGTTTTATCCTTGATAAGGTTAGGAAAAGACTGAATGTGTGGAATCTCAAGAATTTGGCTTTTGCTGGTCGCGCAACACTTGTTCAATCGGTTCTTAATACGATTGCAATTTATTATATGCAATCCACTCTTCTCCCTACAAGCATTTGTGATGACATTGATAAATTGAGTAGATCCTTCCTTTGGGGCTCAAAAGAAGACAGCAAGAAACCCCATCTAGTGGCTTGGGAGAATTTAACTGTTTCTAAAAAGGATGGGGGGCTGGGTCTTAAATCATCAAGAAGAATGAATGCTGCTTTTATGATGAAGCTTGGTTGGGAACTCATTACCAGAAAAGACAAGCTTTGGGTCCGTATTTTGAGAGCTAAGTACAAGTGTGGTGATGATACCATTCCTGTGGTGGTGAAGAAGAATATCGAATCCAATGCTTGGAGGGGTATTCGCAAGACTTGGAATCATGTTTTAGATGGGGTGAAATGGCAGATTGGGAATGGAAAGCGGACCAACTTCTGGACCGACACTTGGCTGGGCAATAGACCTCTTATCCTTGACATGCTCTCTACGGCCTCTAATTTTGAGTTGGAAAGAAAAGTTTCCTCTTATGTGTCAGTGGATGGAGATTGGAATTGGGATGATTTGCGTCCCTACCTTCCAACTAGTATTTTAATGAATCTTGCTTCCACTCTCCCTCCGACGAACGAAAATGATGATGATGTTGTGGCTTGGAAATTTAACAAGAATAATCTATTCTCTGTCAGTTCTGCTTATCATTCTATTGATTCCAGAACTCCTACTCCTAGAGATGATTTATGGTCTCTTATTTGGAAGTGGCCTGGACCTCAAAGGATCAAAACTTGCTTGTGGCTTGCGGCTAAAGGGAAACTTCTTACCAATGTGAACAGGTGTAAAAAAGGGATGTGCATGGCAGGTACTTGTCAGAGATGTAATATTGAGGACGAATCTGTCATCCATGCTCTTCGTGATTGTGAAGCTGCTCAATCTGTGTGGAAAGTAGTGATTCCACATAATGACTGGAACTCTTTCATGCAAGGAGATATTAAAGATTGGGTCACTTCCAATCTTCGGAAGAAGGGGACGTGGCGTAACTTGGACTGGGAGATCGAGTGTCTTTGCTGTGGCGGTGTGGAGTCTTTGGAGGAATAGAAACAGTGCTATCTTTGATTCGGAGGCCTTGAATGATAATAACCTCATCAGTTTTATTATTCACCTTGTGAGTAGCATCCAAAATGCTAATATTAATCTTGCTAAAGCTCATATTGGCCGTGTCGAGAAGAACATCAGTTGGCAGTTTCCGGATCTAGGCTGGGTGAAGTGTAATACGGATGGAGCTTGTGTCGATGGTGGGAATCGCTCGGCCTGTGGTGGAGTGCTCAGGGACTGCAGTGGTCGCTGGTTGAAAGGCTTCATTAGAAATCTGGGAAGTGGCTCTGTTCTTGGTTCGGAGCTGTGGGGGATCTTCTCCGGCCTGAATATTGCTTGGGATATGGGGATTCAAAATCAATGGTTGCAATAAACCTGATTTCTACAGGTTGTGAGGTCACACATCCGTGGTACAACATTGTGAACAGAATTCGGCTAATGCAGGGGAGAGATTGGAATATCCGGTTGTCTCATACTCACCGTGAAGGCAATCGGACTGCAGACTTCTTGGCTTCGTTGGCTCTGAGCTCTGCTGCTCAGTTGGTGATTCTTGATGCCCCTCCCCATACTAGTATCCCCTATCTCCAGGATGACCTTGCTGGTGTAGCTATGCCCAGATTGGTCCCTGTTTAGCTTTTCGGTTTTGTTTTCTGTTGCTTTTCTTCTCTGCGTTTTGTTTCAGTTTCCTTTTCTAATTAAAAAAAAGTGAAAATTTAATTTTTTATCTTTCGGTCAAATTACAAATCAGACTTATATCTTTTGTTATGTTTTAAATTTGGTCACATATCTTTTGGTCAAGTTACACATTTGATCACATATCTTTTGGTTATCATACATTCTATCTATCTCTCCTGTTATGTGGGACATAGATAATTGGCGCCAGGGATCAAAATTGCAAATAAAAATATATATGATCAAAATCAGAACTTAACCCAAAGATAAGTGACAAAAATCGCAATTTATCTCAAAGATAAGGGCCCAAAATAAACTTAAAGTAAGTTGTCCACGTCATACTTAATATAGAGGGACATGGAAGGAATTTAAGGTGGGACTAACGGTGAAACCTTTTGCAAAGATATGAGATCAAATTTACAACTTGACCGAAAGATGCGTGATTAAATTTACAATTTGACCAAAAGATATGAGATTAAATCAGTAACCAAAAAATATAAGTGTTTGATTTACAATCTGACCAAAAGATAAGGAACCAAATTTATTCCTTAACTTTTACATTACGCTTTTTTCCAGCATTTTTTACGGGTATTTTTAATTAAAAATAATTTTATTTAAGGTACTATAAAACATTAAATATGAGTATTTCTCTTAACAAAAATTAAAAATTAGATTCATGATTCATCACATTATATGATACTAACCTCTTTTAGTAACTAACCCCATTGATTACATTTTACTTTAAAGTTTAAATTCTAATTAAAGTATGAATGCAACATGCACAAGTGTCTACATTACTTTTAATTTTACTATAATATATATTTTATATTATATGGCTCCACCCCTTTCTTTCTGTTAGTCGGTATTTTAAACTATAGTCTAAAATAAATTATCTTAAACATAATACATCTTATAATTTAAAATATACATACAATAAAAAAAACCAAAAACCAACCCACGATTCATAAAACCAACGCACGTCCATTGTCTTTAATTATATGGCAAAAACTTCACTTGGGTCCATAATGTTTAACATCAATTTCATTTTGATCCCTAATA
Organism: Chamaecrista fasciculata; assembly: GCA_003254925.1. NCBI lineage: Eukaryota > Viridiplantae > Streptophyta > Magnoliopsida > Fabales > Fabaceae > Chamaecrista > Chamaecrista fasciculata. The sequence goes on from QANZ01041947.1 coordinate 15,467, forward strand.
TTTGCCTTTAAGACACGCAAAACCACAAGTATATAATATATATATATATATCTTATATTATATGGCTCCACCCCTTTCTGGTCGTCCATGTTTAAAATATAGTCTATGAAATTAAAAATAAGAGAAAATTTACTATTTGGTCTCTCTTTCTTTACTAAGTTAACAATTTAGTCTCTTATTTATTCTACCTACATATTTGCGTGCCCGTCAGGGCACGCAAGCAAAGCCCCTAGTATATATATATGGGACCGTGGTGATTGTAACTATGATGATTCAACCCTGGTTTCCCGGGAAAACACGTGTCCTCATTAATTCCCCTTAATGGAAATGTTAATTAGTGAATGAAGAGGGAATATATATTTGAAGGAATCCGTTTGTATATATATGGTCAAAACACGGTTCTCTACAATTACAAACACTGAGGCCTCCAATTTTTTGCATGAATGTATCTAATATGGGAAATAATTTAATCAATTAATCTCTTACTTTCCATTTTTATCAATTTTAAAAATGGTACTCCCAGAATTCACAATATCTATTATAATTTAGTAGATGCACATAGATTAAGCAAATGAATTAGTTCACCTTAAACTTAAAAAAATATAAAATAAAAGGACTACAGTATCCTTATTTATTCTTTCTTATTTTCAAAGCATATTCATTATTAAGAGAGATTTGGTAGGGATAAAATTGTAAAAAAATAATTAATATTTTCTTGATTTTGTAAAACATCAAATATTTTAAAATATAGAAATTCTTAAAACTATTGCATATATTGTGAACTGGAGGAGTAACCGATAGCTCTTGAGCTGATCTGTTACTTTCAAACTTAGATCTGGCTCTTAATTATGTAAGACTTGTGAATATTTACTGCTTTCTAAGAGACTAATCGACTCTTAATATGTTTAGAAATTAATGTATTTTAGACTCAATTAATTGTTATTTTGTTTTAATTAAGTTGGTTAAATATGTTTGAGATTGTGCCCTAGGGCCAATCGTTTTTTTATGTTAAATATGTTATGAACATATTATTAATTTATGGAAGATAAATTAATGTGTTGTCATATTATTAGCATGTTTACTATGATGACATCCATGATTAATTATGAGATAATTAATCTAAACTTGTCCCTGGTCGATTATTTTTGTGGGAACAAAAATGAACTAAGACCAGCATGACCTCGGTGCATGAGATGCACGCACTAGATGCTGGGACGAGAGTCATGGTGCAATTACGTAAGGTGGTTACGAATTGCTGGACCGACCCGAAGAGTCCTGCATAGGTTTAGTCATCAGCTAGTCTCTCCTAGTACGCCTGTAGCGATGCCTTTGACCTGAGGTCAATGACTATTCCGG
>QANZ01041948.1:0-14919 GCA_003254925.1 Chamaecrista fasciculata
CATATAAGAAGTAAAAAAAAATAGATGCAATTGGAAAAGGAAGAAATAGAAATAAACTATTGATTAGCTATAAAAAGGTCAATTAAACAAGTTTTTAATACTTATCTTCCGTGACATGTTGCAAATTCAATGTGTATTGTCAACTTAAATGCATGTACCATTTCTGTTTTGTAAAATGCTGGTAACTAAGATTTTGATGGAAATAAATCTAGGGATAACTGGGAAGATGGGAATCCAGGTTCCTGGGGTACAAGTCCACAATACCAGGTCGGTAACCTTCACTAACTTGCTATTTATTTTCTCATGGCTTCATGTTAGCAACCTGTATTTTATTTTCTTTTTCCTTTTTTTTATAATATTTCAGCCAGGGAGTCCTCCTTCACGGCCATATGAAGCTCCAACTCCTGGTGCTGGTTGGGCTAGCACTCCTGGGGGTAATTATAGTGAAGCTGGGACGCCCAGAGAGAATTCTGCATACGGTAGCACCACCATTAGCATCTCTGCCTTCGTGTTAGTTTTAGCTGTGCTGTTTTCAATTTTATAATTACATTCTTTTTTGTTTGGCATGGGGGTTTCTCACAGCTAATGCTCCAAGCCCATATTTACCATCAACACCTGGTGGACAGCCTATGACGCCAAATTCAGCATCGTATCTTCCTGGCACCCCTGGAGGGCAGCCTATGACTCCAGGAACTGGTGGTCTGGACATGATGTCTCCAGTTATAGGTAAGTTTATATTCTACATTGAGTTTTTGTGTCATGATTTCTATCTTATAGCCGTCTTTTACCCTACACATAATTTCCGCCCCCAATGTAGAAATGTCATATGTTGGTGCATCATGTTTTCCTGGATACGTTTTCTTTCTCCCCTTTAAATTGTTCCCTTTTCACTCATTTACATGTTCCTTTAACTAATCCAAGATTTGTCCTCTTTTTCTTACTATTTCTCGTGGCTTATTTTTGGGTTGCACTGCCCTTTCTCTTATTATTTCTCTCTTTAGACTTTCTGCTGGCATCTTTATTTCTTTCACTTATTTTTGTCATCCTTTTCAGACACTTCTAAAATTCTAGAGGGACCAAAAGTGTATTTAAGCCTTTTTTAAAGTTGGGATATTTCTTTAGCTCACCTTCAACATTACTCATGACAAATTTCTTATGTTATTACAATTTAGTTTTTATATCAAGTTACTGTACATTTTTGGTGCTTATAACTGTATTATCCATGGTAGGAGAACAGTAATACCCAAACTATGCTAACAAAATTGATTTAGTTTATGATGGCAAGTTAACCCACGTTCTTACAAGCTAAATAAGAAATGCATGAAATGGGAAGTTAGAGATGGGGTTACTAGAGTAGATGTGGAGTACATATAATTCTGTTCTTGATATCTTGTATGAAAGATATGCTAACATATGAATTTGTACTATACACTCGTTAATTAATTTTTATAATCCTTATGTTGCTTTTCATATTTGATGGTTATTGCTATTCTGCACTTTGTTTTCTTTGTTATTTGGAATTCTGAAAGTTTATTTATCTTATTTTTCTAATTTAGGTACTGATGATCCATTCATAAGAATGGTCTAGTGATTATTTTGGTGGTAGCACAATATCTTTTATCCCTTTTAAATTTTAATTTTTGACAAACTATTAGGGTGTCCCTTATTTTATAATTTATATAAGAAACCTCCAAACCCCCACCTCTAACCATGAGAGTGATCATATCTTGACAAGTGTATTTTGTTTGCCGTAATTCTCTGTCCAACTTGTCTCTTATATCTTAAAATTCTTATCTAGAGTTCATCTTCTACCATTAATTTCTGTGTATTACTATTAATTGATTGGATCTGCCAAGGTTTTAAATGTTATTGTTAATAGTTATGATAAGCTTAGCTTAACAATTGGTGGTTTAATTTTGTTGTAGGTGGAGACAGTGAAGGACCATGGTTTATGCCAGAAATATTGGTCAATGTTCGCAGGTCTGGAGAGGATTCTGTTGTGGGAGTTATAAGAGAAGTTCTTCCGGTACGTTCTATGAATCATCAAAATATGGCTTTGATGAATTTTGGCTTGGACTTTAGAGTTGAGATTTTCCTTGGCTGATTGGTGTTGACATTGGTTTCTTTTTTTTTTTTTTTTTCCTTTGCCTTCGTTTGAGGGGGGATTTTGTATGAAATAGGCAAATAGCTATATCTTGGTATAACCCAGACCATCATAAGAACATGCATATCTTTTAATTCCAGTTATATATGCTTTCTTGTATAGTTTATATTATTACAAGGTTATCTTTATCGTCTATCATGGTATCTCATTACGATAATTTGAACACTGACATTTCTATCATTTGCTTCAGGATGGGTCTTGCAGAGTAGTATTGGGATCAAGTGGGAGTGGTGAAACAATAACAGCCCTACCCAGTGAAATGGAGGCTGTAGTACCAAGGAAATCAGACAAGATCAAGATCATGGGTGGAGCTCTACGTGGTGCTACTGGCAAGTTGATTGGTGTAGATGGTACTGATGGCATTGTAAAGGTAGATGACACGTTGGATGTGAAGATTTTAGACCTAGTCATCCTTGCAAAATTAGCTCAATCATGATTAGCTTCTTGTAGACAATAATTATTTAATGCCAAATCGTTTTTGCCCTATATCTGTATCCCCCTTTATCTCTCTTTTTCCCTACCTGTGTTTTTTTCTGTGCGCCAACCTCTGTTCAGGTAAACATATAAAGGAATCTATTGTACGCCCGAGTACAATTTTAAAAAGAAAAGGGCGAAAAAACAGGGTGATACACATACAACACGCCCGATCCAGGTTCTCTTACTGTAGTTATCAGCTTTGGGGATGTTATTAGGTTGTTAACAAGATGCAAGAGTTTTTCCAATTTGTTGGGAATTCATGTTTTGATCACATATTCTATAATTTAATTTGACAAGAGGTAGGTATATCGGCTCATGTTTTCTCTCGTTTTGAGTCTTTTGACTAATAAAATTATTCTTCACTTATTAGTAACTGACTGGTCTTTAACGAAGTTTCAATATTTAATCGGGCTTTAACTCTAGGTGCTTGAGTTTCTCGGACTACTATTTATATCTAAACTGATTTTGGGTGTCTTAACTAAAAGAAATCTACATACTCAAACTACTTCAAGTCATAACCAACCTTGTATCTATTACTATTGTTGATTCTCATAGCTAAAATCTTATAATGCCAATCATATTTTTTAAAAATGAAAAATATGGGTATATTTACATACTGGTTCAATAATCTTAAAAAGTTGGTCGAGTTTGAAACACAAAAATGCTTTTCGGAATCAAATTTTAAACGCTGATAGTTAAATTATTTGATTCTCTTTTTTATTTCGTTGGCTCGAGAGATGTACCAGCACCATGGTTGATTGAGACTAGCTTGTCCAATTTTGTGTTTGTTTCCTTTTATATTTTCCGTCTGATAGCCAAAGGCCAAAGGTTATATGTATTATGTGATGGCTTGCGAAGGTGAACGCTGCCTCCCATGTATGAGGGTACATGTACACGTCAGACATCACGTGTATATAAAATAAAAATGCAAAGGTGTCAAAATCAAAGTAATTAGAAAGAGTTGGAAAGTTGAAACAAGTAAAAGTGGTGGGTTCCAAGTTAAAAGTGCCAACATCAAAAATAGCAAGGACTCATGGAGACGTCAGAATTTTTAACCCAACACGAAATATATATAGTCCAATCTTGTCCACCTTCACTGACCACTATCCTTTCGCTATCAGACAAACATAACGAAAGACAAACACAAATTGGGACAAGTTTTGCCCCTTATTACCCTAACACTGCTTCCCCCACTATACACGTTAACAACACGTTACACAACTTCATTTCCTCTCTTCTCTTAGCTAATAACACAAACACACACACACAGATATATATATATATATATATATATATATATTTCTCTCTCACATGCATCATTTATCGATATTATATCAACTCCTAACATATACCACTTAACTATGGTAGCTATCTCACCCTTGCTTCGTCTATGTAGTTGGGATTCATTAATTAAACAGAAAAAAAAAATACATTTTTCTTGGCAACTTATTTCCCCTAATTTGAAGAATTCAATATTCCTAGTTTGGAATCACTAAAGTAGCAACAATGTTAAAATTCTTTAGGGACCTTGAATTTTAGGTTGAGAGTATAAAATATTCATAAGTTTTAAAAGTTAACAGAATAGATCATCTGAATTTTTAACTTCTATCACTTTATAATCTTCTGTCAACTTTCTATTTAGTTATCATCGTTTTGTATTAAAAAAGAAACAGAGTTGTTTATTAATAGTCAAAGTTTAAAGGTTTAGAAGCTCTATCTCTTGATTGATTTGAACTTAAAGGGTGTTTTAGATCCCAATTGACTTGAAAATAATAGGTCCTAACTCCTAAATTGATTAGACATTGAAAGCTGATCAAGAATATATTTATCAATTTTTAAAACTCAAAAATATTCTCAACCTGNTTGGTTTCCTATAAGACATTCTATTTGTCCATTGATATCATATGGATACAAGATATATATCTGATGGTGATATTTGCACCTGTCCAATACTCTATGGTTAGTTAAAATTTATCATCAGAATCTGTACTCAATTTTTGGTTTCATGGATTTCGAATATTTTCTTGAATGGATATCTTAGGGTACCTGAAAGATAGTATATCTATTGCATGCTATCTTTAGTTGAGATCAGCTATTTCTTTCTCATTTTCTTTAGGGTAAATTATACAAAAAGGTCCTGTGGTTTGGCCCATTTTCAGATAGGGTCCTGTGGTTTAAAAAATGTCAAAGTGGGGGCCTGTGGTTTCCTTCGTTAGCAAATAGGGTCCCAGGTGGTTTTTTCCATCCAAATTAACAGAGTAAATTTTAAAGTGGACTGTTTTGTAATTTGAGCCTTTTTTTCTATTAAAATGGGACTATTTTACAATTTTAACCAAAAAAAGAAAAGCCCGTCAAACTCTTCTTTTTTTGCCTTCTTCTTCTTCAGCTACANTAGAAAAAATACACATAATTAAATAAAATAGAAATAAATTAAAAATAACTATTCACTCCTCATTAGATTCATGCTTCCGATAACAATATAATAATGTTATTATTATTATTATTATTTCCTAACAATTCCTCCCTTAAATCTTCAACTTTTCATAATGATGCCTCTCTCATCATTCTTCAAATAACGTACTTTCTCATCATTCTCCCATTGGAGCATCATCTCTCCAAAATCATCAAATCTTGGTACACTTTCTCATCAAGGAGTCTTTTCTTCAACGATTTCTTGTGCAACGCCCTATGTCATCTTCTTCGAGCCTATTCTTTTACTAAGCTCTTACAATTATTCAATACAAATCTCGCAAATCTGAAGTAATCATGAGGATTCATTAATTCCTCCCACTAGCAGAATTCTTTTTAGCAACATCATGTCAACATGTGAGAGATGTGCTACTAAACCTCACAAACTCAACACGTGAGAGATATGCTACTAAATTTAAAATAACTACTCACTCCTAAAACCATATACCCACTAGCTACTCATATATATGACTAAGTCAAAAGCAAACTAAATCCCTAAAATTCAAATGTGATGCAATAAATTCATGCTTCTTCCAATAACAATATAATAATGTTATTATTATTAATTCCTAACAATAGCATTGTTTCTTAAACATATATCCCAGCATCACATGTTCCTAGATTCTAATGCAACTGTTTCACGTATAAAAATGTAACCACAAAAGGACAAATTAATGGGACTGTATCTTCATGTATCTATTTACCATTACCAATCCTCGAAAAAGTTTCCAGCTGGAACCTTTGGTGAGACAAACATAGCCAAGTGGAAAAGGATTTTACTTATATACATCCCTTTTATTTATTTACTTCCCTGTTTTACATTGAAATAATTAAGGAAGTACCATTTTGTGCTTTTGGCCGGTTTTCGAATTTCAAATCAAAATATTCATTTATATAATTTATTTTATTCCATATATATAACATACTAAAGGCTAAACAACAAAACTCCTTTAACCTCTTGTTCTTTTTTTCCCCCTGAAATTATCTTTGAAATAGCTTTTGTTAACCGAAACTGAATCCTTCTTCAAGCGATCGAAAATAATTTGTATTATTTATATATATCATCATTTTTCCATTCATAAGCTTGCATAGTATAGCACTGTTTTTTTAGGGACAGTAATATTACGAAGCAATACAATGTGCATGCTGCACACAGCTGTCAAAACCATTTTGGAACAGACAGAAATTGGACATGGATAAAATTAAAAAAAAAATCCTAAACGTGCAATATTTCAATGATTAACCCTAACAACCCTGTCATCAATTACCTCTACTATGCCAAGATTATTGAAGCTACCACACACACCCCGTAAATTAAGAATGTTTCAAAGGGCAATCTGGTACATAAATACCATATATAAACGAACCCTGCTGGCTGGATCTTCTTTATTACAAGTTCTTATAAGTTTTTGAGTAAAAAGATATTAATATCGAAGATGATAGGAGTTGGTGATTTGTACAATGTGATGTGTGCAATGGTGCCTCTATACTTAGCCATGTTGGTAGCTTACGTTTCTGTGAAATATTGCAAGATTTTTAGTGCTGCTCAGTGTTCAGGCATAAATCGTTTTGTGGCTGTTTTTGCCGTTCCTATTCTCTCCTTTCACTTCATTTCTCGCAATGATCCTTACCAAATGGAGTTTAAGTTCATATTGGCTGACACACTCTCCAAGCTTTTTCTCTTATTTTTGCTCTCTCTTTGGCTTATTTTCTTCTCCTCTGCCTCCTTGGATTGGCTCATCACTCTCTTCTCACTTGCTTCTTTGCCTAACACTCTTGTTATGGGCATTCCTTTGCTTCAAGCCATGTATGGCCATTTCACACACTCCCTCATGGTCCAACTTGTTGTCCTTCAATCTATTCTCTGGTATACCATATTCACCTACATACCTAGCTACTTTTTATCAATAAACATTATTTAACATACACACATTTTAATTTCAATATTTTCAATCCTTTGTAGTATATTTCAGGGTGCAATGAACTTTTTTTTTAGAACTTTATTATGTGTATTTTTTTTTTTCATGCGAAAAATGTATCTTATCAGGGTACTTGATCACACGTGGTAACATGCATGATCACATCAACTATGTTTTGTTCTTGAAATAAACTAATTTGTTTGTGTGTGTGTGTACTTTGGTTTGTTAAATTTTATTCTTAGCAATTAACTCTCTTTGGTTAGACAATATCTATAGCTAGCTAGCTAGACAAGGACGTTAATCATTTTCATGAATTAATAACATACGCACGGATATATACAAGTCTAGTCCGCAGTTTTAATTATATTTAATTTTGTATGACACGGTACTTAATTAGTTAGTAGTACTAATTGACTCATTGTAAATCATAATAAAATGAAAATGCTATTCATCACAATCATACATATAACAGTACGTACGTACGTACACATCGCAATATTACATATATAGATATTACTTAAACAAATTAAAATTAATAAATAAATTATAATTTTCAGGTACACACTATTGCTGATGTTGTTCGAATACAGAGCTGCCACCTTTTTCATACACAGTCAGTTCCCCGGAGCCACGGCGGCCGCCATCGCCAACTTCGACTTAGACGGCGACGTCATCTCGTTGGACGGCCGCGACGTCCCTCTTCGAGCCGAGTCGGAACCCGACAATCACGGCCGTATACGTGTCCGCATCCGACGGTCCACATCCTCCGATCCAGACTCTGCATTCTCCTCTTCCTCTCCCACCAGACTTTCCAACGCCGACGTCAACACACCGCTCCACATGCAAGAGTTTCACGGCGGCGCCGCCGCGAGATCCGACGTCGGGTTCGGGTACCCGCTTGGAAGCCCGCAGCTATCCGGGTATGCCTCGTCGGATGCTTATTCCCTCCAGCCCACGCCACGTGGCAGCTCTAACTTCAACGAACTTGAGGTGGTGCCGCCGCTGTGGGGGAGGTCTCCGGTGGCCGGCGGGAAGGTTCACCGGCAGGCTTCGCCGGGACCAGAGGGACAAGGATGCCAAGACATTATATCATCAGGTAATTTAATAAGCCTGCATCATCTTTTATACTTTTGGTCCTATAGATTTAACATAAATTGCAGTTTAATCCATTCTTTTCATTTGTGCAAAATTAATCTAACATCTTTCTGAAAATTTTTTTCTGTTTAATCATACAATTTTGTATGAGATAATCTTATTTCAGACATTTTCAATGAATATTCATCAAACCTAAATTTATTATTGGTCGAATACTCATTTTGGTCTATTATTTTTGTTTCAAAGTTTATTTTGGTCTATATTATCTTTAAAAAATTCAAATTAATTCATTATCTATACAACTTAGTTCAAAAAAGTCATATTGTTTAGTTTCATTTCCTTTTCGATTTATTATGAGGCATGTGACACTTGATCTAACTTCTCTCTCTTGCTTATGTCTTTTTTCTTTTCCCGCATAGTATTTTTTAACAATATATATATATATATGAAAAATAGCAGGGAATATAATATTATATTTTAATTAAAAGTTAAAAGTGAAGTTTACTATGATTTAAAATAAAACCTATATCACTAAAAACATGTCACGCATAACCTAAAAAAAAAAAGAACATTCGACCTTTATTATAGACGACAACGCGGGTTGGGTTGGGGCGGGTTGAGGGAAAATCCCAGCCCAACCCGCACATCAATCTGCGGGTTCGGTTTTATTATTTTTAAAATTCAACTTGAACCAACCCAACCCGCAGAGTTGCGGGTTGGGTTGGGTTGAACCCGCGGGTTGAGTTTGTATTTTTTTTTTAATTTTCATAACAAAAAAATATAATTATAAATTTGTGAGTAGTGAATAAAAAAACTTACACATAAAAAAGTAAAAACAACATAGATTTTATATATATAAATATAAATCAATTAAAATATACTCCATAACATATGTAAATGTAATACATATATAAAATTATGTAAGTTTTAAAATCAAAATATCTTATTTATGAAGAACTAATAATTTAAATACATAAGAAAACATGCAAAATTTATATAAAAATACATAAACATGTATATAAAATAAATTAAAAAATAAAAAAGAAATTATATGCGGGCTCGCGAGTTGGGTTGAAAAACTACAAACCCGCAACCCAACCCGCAAGTATGCGGGTTGAGAATTTTGAACTCAAACCAACTCGCAAACCTGAACCAACCCAACACATAGCTGCGGGTTAGATTAGTTTTTGGGGCTCGCGGGTTGGTTTGCTCACCCTAGACGACACACGTTGATATATGTACGTAACTACCTATCCTGTTGTGTCGTGATACTGATGTGACGTGTAAGTTGTGGAGGGGGTGTCGTTTAATGGCTTGGGAGGGACAAGGCTATGTCGTTTTATAGGCATGATAAGAATTCAAAACTTGGTCAAAGTTTAGGCCGAGTAACCTTTTCAGAGGTGATTGTACGTTAAGTCTCGACGTAGACTCATAGCCTCCCATAGGCATTTTCTTCCGTCTCCAAAAGTTTAATGTGAGGTAGCCTAATACATATTTTCTACACGGTAATAAGAAAAAAATTATTATTAAGTTCCTGAATTTATATTAAATTAATAAATTAATTTTTAAATAATGGAAATATATAATAACTTCCTATGCTAGGTGTTATTATTATGAATACTCTATACACGTGAGAACTGAATTGATTATATAAAAAAAAGGCTTGGATGGCTTTGTATAATTGATTCTGGATAGTCTATATGTATGGCTCAAATAGAGCACTAGACAGGTGGCCCCTTCTACCCTCACAACTCACAGGCCATCTTTAGGGTTAAAAACTACAATTTTGTAAAACACCCGCACACGCATATAATATCTATTTCTATATTATAGTTCGAAGAACTTTTTGATTAGTAAAAAATAATTAAATTAAAAATTAAAAAAATAAAGAATAAACATGTCAAAAAAGTAGTATATGAGATTTAAGAAAGTGAAAACTTATTATTTGACTTTTTAATTTTCACACTTTTAACAATTTAATCTTTGAATAATAAAAATATATTATTTAGTCACTGAATAACTACAAATGTCAAATCAAACGTTGCATATATATTTACGTGCCCGTTAGGACACAGAAAACCCCTAGTATATGGGAAATAAGTTATAACTATTAAAAATAACGAAATATACAGAGAAATGTTCTCAATGTAACTCAATTATATAGCTTTGAAGTTTAAATTAATATTGATATCTACTTTAGAATTAATGATTTTGTAGTCAATATGCATCGCATAATAATTTTAACAGATAATACATTTCTCAATCTCTTATCATATATTTTTCACTGTATATAAAGTGCTAGTTATTTTATTCAAGATCCTCAAACAGACTTTACTCGGAAGCTTAATTAATAGATAGTAGCCATCATTTGGAAGACAGCACGTGTGTATGATGAAATATGTAGGCAATTTTAGTCCCTAATTGGAGGTACAAAAATATAAAGTATAAATCCTTACGACCATAATACCAAATCATGAAGGACCTAAAACTTGATTTCTAGATAATGTTGTCTGAGTCCCCATAAATAATTTACATACAATACTATAATTACATTTAGTGCGTGCACTCGATCGGTGCTGAACTATAATTTCAATCTCCGTTTTTTATTTCTGAAACTAATTATTGTGTTATTTTTTAGCTATTACCAAAGAGAAAGAAATTAGCTTCAGAGATTTCACCAATATCCCAATGGGGGAGGAAGAAGGTCTTAAAGATGCAATGGCCACTAATCAGAAGATGCCACGTGCCATTGTCATGATAAAGCTTATAATTAACGTAGTTGGAAGGAAACTGTTGAGGAACCCTAACACATATTCTAGTGTGTTAGGGCTTCTTTGGTCTCTCATCGCCTTCAAGTAAGTGCATGATATATATTAACCTACCTAAGACAAACACATATAAATATATATATACCGCAAAATTACTTTACTTATACATGGTGTAATATTATTATAAAGTAGTAATTGTTTAATCAAGCAAGATTCTATATATGAAAGGTGTTATATTTGTTGATACATGTGAATTTTCAGATGGAATATAGGGATGCCTATTTTGGTGAAAGCATCAATTAAAATAATTTCGGACGCAGGGCTTGGGATGGCAATGTTTAGCTTAGGTACGCGAGTACAAATGAATTAATTGTATATATATGTTGAAGGCTTGCTCGCTCTATTATTCCATCCATACTTCCATATAAGGAAAATTCACAGCACTTTGCGGAATTGGAGAGACAGAAGTGAGAAAATGAAATGAAAACACATTACTGACATTCATTGTTTGGTGAGACATATTACATATAGTCGTGACCCCCACATATGATATAATTGTATAGTACATATATATATATCACTGTACATTATTGCATATATATTAAAACAATTATTCTAATTTTCTAGGCTATATGAAATATGCAGGGCTGTTCATGGCACTTGAGCCTGGGATAATAGCGTGTGGCACAAAAAGAGCAGTGATGGGAATGGGCATTCGTTTTATGTGTGGGCCTCTTCTCATGGCTGCTGCCTCCATTGCTGTTGGATTAAGAGGACCCATCCTACGTACTGCCATTGTTCAAGTATATATAACCACCACCTACTTCATTACATTCTTCTCTTTATCAATTAGATTTTCACCACCACAAAATCAATGAATGAGTTATATATATTATGTCAAAATTTCATTTTGGTCCTCCAACCTTAGTGAGAATATTATTTTGATCCTCAATGTTTTTTTGTTTTGTTTTAGTTATTGAACTTTCTCATTTGTTTTACCGTTAGTTTGAAACATTGTTATGTCTAGTAATTTATTTTTATTATCTTTGAGCTGAAATCTCATAGGAAAAGAAAGAAAAATCTTCATTATTTTAGAATGAAAAATCAACCATAAATTTATCAATCTTTATTTTAATTTTTAACTAAAAAGAAATATTATTCGTTCTTTTTATGCTAACTCACTTATTAAGACACCTAAAAATTAGAAATCATTCATACACTGAAACATCAAACAAAGTCATATTTTGGACTAATGGTTGAATAAATGAGAAAGTTTGGGGAGGAAAAAGAAACGAAAAATTTTGAAGATTAAAATGAAATTTACCTTACAGTTCGAGGACCAAAATGAAATTTTGACTTATATTTTAAGTACATGCATATTGAACTAAAAATTGTTATTTTTTGTGATTCTTAGGCAGCTCTTCCCCAAGGGATAGTTCCTTTTGTATTTGCGAGGGAATATGGGCTGCACCCTGATATCTTGAGCACAGGGTAAGTAATCAGGAATATTCATTTATTTAATTTGTTTTACGACACTATCTTTTATTTAATTGAAGATTTGAAGGGTGTTAATTATTATAGTTTCACACTCATGTTATACTTGACTTTTAATTAATCTTCCCCGGCCCACACGTAATAAGTACATTATTATGGTGCTCTACCACACGAGGGCAAATATATATAATTCTGTCACAAACTAGTGTGCTTTAATTGATGGTGACTGAGTTTTTACTTGGTTGGGATTTCCTACAATAATATCGAGTCGCATCTTTAGGACATTCTCCTGAAGAGATATTTCAGTATCCTACTAATTAAAAACCGGCACTCTCACAGGATTAAACGAAATCTTTCTTAATGTCACACAAAAAGAGATACAGAATAGCAAAAAAAAAAAACTGAGACTCTCAAAAATTGCACCCACTGAGAGACTGAAGTATATATAGAGTTCAGTTAATTAATTAATTAACATGACCCTCTCCATGCTCGTCCCATGAAAGTAGCTAACTGAAGCCAACGTTCCATAGACCAAGTCAGACGTTATGCAACGGTGCTATTTGACCAAGTCGCAGGTTTTATTTTTGAGTAGCATAAAAAGGTTGTTTAGGATAGACTTTAAATAATATTTAATTATGTTAATAATATTAACATAATTAATAAAACAATTTTCTCAAAAATAAACCTGGACCCGCATCTCTTTTGTGCAAGTAAAGTGCGTTTATTTTACACATCCAATATTAGACTTAGTCCAACAATCCCCCACATGTGTAAAATAAAGAACCACGACGTTTATCATGAGTCTCACTCATGGGCATAACCATTGTATCTAGTGTCTTTCCGACTATGAATTAGACCTAGACCAATAACACATAGTACACAGAGATGTCAGTGAAGCCTGCTTCTATGAACCAACAACTATTGTTGTATACTAGAGGCATTAAGAGTTAGATTATACCCCACATTTCTGCTATTGACGACGTTTTTGCGCGTTACAACGGCCGTGCGCGTGCCTGTTTCATAATGAATGCTCTAGAGATTTTGCCAGAATCTCATAGGAGCGGCCTCACTCCACATTCATCGAGGTGATTTCATTAAAGTGTATTTGCACTTATACACGATCCCGTAGGAATATGAAATCATTAAGCACCTATGTATAACCTCATCAAAAATGCAGTATAGCACTATCACACACCATAGGAAGGGATATATTAATTTTGTGCTACCAGAATTAACAGACGACTTGTTCTTCCCATTGAACCTTATTCATGGGATCACCAATCACAAAGGTTGGGTTGCCATCGTGGTTAATTTCAAATTGGCCTAAATCCCATTCCCCTCGATGTTTCAAAAATTTGTTTCCTCTCAAGAGGCTTCGTTAACGGATCCGCAAGATTCACATTTGATTTTACATAATCAATTGAGATTACACTATCTTTTAGCAACTGCCTCACAATATTATGTCTCAATTGAATATGTCTGTTTTTGCCATTAGAGGTCTTATTTTTAGCCGTAGCTATCGTTGATTGACTATCACAGTGTAATGAAATGGATGGAATTGGTTTGTCACCTAATGGGATATTCGCTAAGAAGTTTTTTCAACAACTCAGCCTCAGTTCCAGCCAACTCCAAAACAACAAACTCAAAATCCCTTAAGGATTTAGTTATAATGCTTTGCTTGGCTGACGTCCATGTGACAACACCACCACCAAACATAAACATATAGCCACTAGTGGATTTTGTCTCATATGAATCTGAAATCCAGTTATCATCACTGTATCTTTCTAATACAGCGGAAAATCCACTATACAATATACCATAGTTTATGGTACCTCTCAAATATCTTAATTTTACCAAGGCCTCCCAACGTTCATTGTTTGGACAATGAGTATATCTGCTTAATCTACACACAGCATAAGCTATGTCAGGCCTGGTATAATTCATTAAATGCAACAGACTCTCAATAATCTGTGCATATTTAGATTCAGCCACAAGATCTCCTCTATTTTTCTTTAATTGCACACTAGAATCATAAGGAGTACTCACAGGAGATCTATCATATTGTTCAAACTTTCTCAGAATCTTCTCAACATAAAGTTCTTGAGAAAGTAATATACAATTTCCATTCCTTATGATTTTAACAACAAAAATCAGTTTTGCTTCACCCATATTTTTCATATTAAAATTAGAAGCAAGAAAAGATTTTGTTTCAAGTATAATACACATACTTGTACCACAAATCAGCATGTCATCCACATACAAGCACATAATAACACAAACATCATTTACAACTTTAGTATAAACACATAAAAAAAAGTATTATTGATATTTACAACTTTAGTATAAACACATAAAACATCATTAACAACTTTAGTATAAACACATAAAACATCATTAACAAACAAATAACCAAATGACTGATTTAATTGATATTTTATCAACAATCAAAATATACAGATCTTAATTACAATAACCCTTTCCCACAAAAATATTATTGTCATCATAATCTTGTCAGATTTAAATGACACTTTAA
>QANZ01041969.1:0-20193 GCA_003254925.1 Chamaecrista fasciculata
CCTTTAGTTTTATTTGCGTTTTAGTCCAAAATTTTTAATTTCTTCGGCTGCGCTCCCTCTGTGATTTCCCAACACTGTTTCCTGTTTCTATTTTCACTGAAAACAGGAAATATGACTAAAAACATGTTTTGTACAGTTTTTTTTGGAAATCTTTTCTAAAAACATTTCCTGAAACAGACTGAAAACAGGAAACGTCAAAAAGACGTTTCCAGTATTTCCAAAAACAAACTTATGATATTTTGCAACATTACATAAAAGTAAACTATTTAATCATGTTAATATCATCATTTAGTTATAATGAAACTTAAAAACATATAAAAATTAGCGTTATTCAAGTTAACATAATTTAAATATGAATGAAAACGATTTTTTGACTTTATAAAACAAACATGTTTCTTAAATATTGAAAATTTAAAAATGAAAATAGAATTCCAAAAATAGAAACAGAAAATATAAATAGGAAACATTTTCTTAAACCAATCAGACCCTTACTTTTTTTTTTCTTTTTCTGAATAGTTATTGAGTCAACGATTTAGTCTTTAAATTATAAGAAAATATGAATTAGTCTCTGAATTTTATACCATTGACAAGTTTTTCTCTGAATTATAGAAAAATATGAATCAGTTCTTGAATTTTACACTACTATTAACCTTTTGGTTTCTAAATTGTAGAAAAATATGAATTAGTCCCTGAATTTTATACCAACGTCAATCTTTTGGTCACTGAGCTGTTAGCCGTCAATTAACCTGATGTCATGGTCGTTAAATGATGACGTGGCAACGTTAACCGTCAGTTAGCCTGAATTTTACATTGTTGTTTGGCTCAAGGGATTGAATCGTTCTTTCTACAATTCAAGGATTAAAAGTAGGTTAACGGTGGTGAAAATTCAAGGGCGGATTCGAATTTTCCTATAATTCAAAAACCAAAAGATTGGCGGTGGTGAAAAATTCAAGGATGAAATCTTTGACTCAATAACAATCCAGGGATCAAAAAGTAGGTTTTCTCTATTCTCTACATAAAAATAAAGTAAATTATTTAAATTATCATTTTTAAAGGGAAAAAAATTGTTTATCATATTTATATTAATTACAACTTAATATATAAAAATATTTTAAAACTCCTCTTTAAAATTAAGTTTTTTAATTAATTTATTTATAAACTTGTGTGTTTGTATATATATATATAGGGGATCAAGCATGTGATTTAATTTGGGAGATAAGAGTTAACACGAATACGAAATAGGACATAGATAATAATATATCTACACGTTAAATTTTTTTAATTGTAAAACATGATAATGACACAAGTA
This sequence comes from Chamaecrista fasciculata, assembly GCA_003254925.1. NCBI lineage: Eukaryota > Viridiplantae > Streptophyta > Magnoliopsida > Fabales > Fabaceae > Chamaecrista > Chamaecrista fasciculata. The sequence continues at coordinate 1,310 of QANZ01041969.1, forward strand.
TACTTATAAATAATTTTATATTTTAAAATTTATAAATATATATTGTATGATTTGCCCTACGTGTTCATCAATAGGGAGTGTCAAACCCCACGGCCCCCTCCCTCCGAAAGCTATCAGCTTTGTGGGTGAGACAACAACATCTTGCTCGTACTTGCTGTTTGACAAGTTCAACATCTCATAGGCCCTAGCTAGATCTTTCTAGATATTCATTTCTTCTCTGAAAAACTTCAATTCTTGAAGTTGGTTAAAAGCAAAAAAGTTGAAATTAAATAATCTACACTCATTGGCGTTATGATTTTGTTTTTGATTTTGATTAGACATACAATTTGGCGAGACATATATATAAGTTTTGACAACAAATTATGCCTCCGATCCCCTTGTGGAACCTCTTCTTAATTGTTTGTGTTTGTGTTGGTTCCACGTTATTATTACTTATTATCTTCTTGTTCATGCATTTCTTCAACTTACAAATGAACATTTCTTCAACTTACAAAAGAGAATATTACACGTACCTACTACATATTGACAAGACTCTGACACTCTCTCACTCTCTCTCTCTCTCTCTATATATATATATATATATAATAGAATAAGTTAATATTTTGAATCCCTAAATTAGTGGATTATCAAATTATAAAATTATGAGATTACAATAATATCACAATTTTAGGACTTGAATTCTTAATTAAAATATTACCTTAATATCTTAATTTGAATTCAAAATGCAATTTTTGAGAATCAAATGGAAGATTAAATCTTCCCTTAGACCCACAATAGAATGCGCCAACTCCCTCTTCTTTTCCTTGGAATTCAATAAATCATAATAACAATCCTAACTCTTAGAAAGTTATAACCAACTCATTATCTTCCAACAATATTGAATTAAAATATTACCCTAATATCTTTAATTCAAATTTTGAATCTTGAAATCAAGATCATATCTTGAATTCAAATTCATGACTTTAATTAACAAAACATTTTCATTAATTAAAATACATATATATGAGGCGCCACCCTCAACACTAATTCTCTTAATATTAGTAAATTTAATAAATCAATAATCTCCTAACTTTTAGGAACCTTATCTAATTTATTATTCCCTAATATTATAATTGCAAATAGATTAATCCAATTAACTATTTAACAATTAATATATTTAAACTTGTCCCACAAATTTAAATATCTCAAACGTAGATTTTATTTAAGACAAGACTTCATGTCCCAGACATTTAGTTATGTCTTAAATTGTGTCACCAGAGTGACTCACGAATTAACTCTAATTCGTGTCCCTTTAAGCGGTGTCTAGATCCTGCTCATGTGTGACCCAGCAGGCCTCACGTGAAGTTGGCAGCAAGTCATCTCTATGACTCACAAGTCGAGAGCGGACTCTAGCAAGCCATCACGACTACCCAAAACACGTGAGTTATCGTTTTATCAAAACCGATTTAACCTTAGTACCACCTTGTCATAGACCCTATTGTCACACGATATCTTGGTTCTGGATAAGGCACGGGAAAGTCATCCTTAATCCAAACCATAACTTTCTTGATTTCCTGAGTTGGTCCCATTTTCCTGAGTGGTCACTCTTTCCTTGGACAGACTCATCGAGGTGCCAGTTAGATATCTCTCATCTCTATGAGGGACAAAATTCCATCTTGGTCAACCACATTTCTCAGCACTGTAATCAACCAAACCCGTACCTAGCCTGTATGGCTACCCTGCTACGGGCAACGTTGGACTAGGCCAAAGTTCGACAACTACAACGCCGGAATAGTCAAAACCTCAGGTCTAAGGTACGTGACAAGTGTACAGGAGAGGCTAGCTAATGATTAAACCCATGCAGGACTCTCCGGGTCGGTCCAGCAACTTGTAACCCCTTACACAATTGCACCATGACTCTCGTAAAGCATCTAGTGCATGTATCTCTATACACCGAGGTCATGCTGGTCTTAGTTCATTTCAAGTTCCCACTTGAATGAGCGACCAGGGACAGATTTAGATTAATTATCTTATAATAAATCAAGGACGCTATCATAGTAAACATGCTAATAATATGATAACAACATAATTTATCAACTATAAATTAATCAAACATATGTTCAAAACATATTCATGGCATATTGTAGTTATGTGTTAGAAGGATTCTAATAGGGATGTATGTATTTTGTTATCAATTTAGGTACTCCGCAATTACCTCAAGTATGAAGGTAGTACTTGATTAATGGATTTTAGGTCATTGTGCGTGACCTTTAGGTGAGTATCCTCTCTATTCTAGAAACTGTTTTATCATGTTATGTGACATGTTTGATGCATATTATTTTTGGCAAGGTTAAATGTTTTATGAAAATATGTTTGAAAAACTCACTTGAGACTTATGTGTATGATATAAGATTTTGATTTGTACTATGATAAAATGAAATTTGATATTGTTTGAAAAATGTTTTTTTGGCTTGTTGGGTGAATCGTTGGTTCTTTCGTTATGGGTACCAATCGGGCTTTCGGTCCCGGAGTCACACTATCCGTTGGCCAAGATGTGATGTGGGCATGGATCTAGGCTTTCGGGGACGTGCCGGAGTGGCATGGTTCTAGGCTTTCGGGGTCGTGCCACGGTAAACCATCTCCAACCCTTGAGGTGGGGAGTCTATTCGTTCTCGCGAGATAGGCCATTTGCAGAACCTTCGATCTCACTCACCAGTAACGGGGGCGCCACCCATGGGTTTTACGATAAAAATGTATTTCAAATTTGCGAAATAACTTTGAACGATTACAGATTTGAAATTTATGGAATTTTTATTGGATGTTCAAGTATGTGACCTATATGATCATTCGAATTACGATCTGTATTTTGATATGTGACTATACGATGACTTTAATTATGAAAGGTGGTGATAAAGATGCTTGACTTGTTTATGTGTATTCGAAATATGATTGTACTATGTGCATGCATTATTATTTTAAAACTGGTGGAGATACCTTGCCCTCCACGATTAGAATAGATTTTATGTGAGTCTCTTGACTCACCCTGTTGTTATTTATCATTTCCAGTTTCAGGTTGCAGAAACGATCTCCTAGTGCTGTCTAGACCTTCTGAAGTTCCACACACTTGTTCTTGTGGATATCTTGACTCTGATATATTGTTTTATGTATTTGCTTCTAGTGTTGCTTCTAGTGTTGCTTATTTTACGAAAAGTTGTAATTACGAGTAACGAATTATTAATTAATGCAGAAGTAAAATTTATGATTTTATGTCATGGAGGTATGTGTTAGGCTCACAGGCCATAGGGTTCCACTTTGTGGTCTCCAACGTTTCACTTTTTAGTCAATTATATCGAACATTTTTTTTTATCAATTATGCCCCCAACATTTCACTTTTCAATCTTCCCCTCCCATTCCTTCCCTATTCCCTCCAATTTGTTCCCTCTTTCATTCTCTAATTATCCAAACAAGTTTTTAGTATTTTGACTTTTGAATAAAAGTGTTAAAGCTCAAGTTGTGTGTTCTAATTTATTAGGTTTTATTAATTAATAAATTTAGATCAATCTTGATTTAGAAAGTATTGAATTTGTTTTTTTAGCCAGAGACAGAAATGGACAAAACACCTAACGCGAAGTATTGAATTACTTTCACTTCCTGTTTGGCTCTCCAAAATATCTCCATTATCTCTGATATTATTGCAATAATTCTTTAAGATATGTGTTTGGGTATACCATAATAATCTCCATTCCCTTAAAATCTCCATTCACTCAATTATTACTACTCAAATACGTATAAGTACTTATCTTTTAGACTAAAGTGTACTTTCAATTCCATAACTTTTACTCAAGTTTCAATTTGGTCCCATAATTTTTTTGTTGTACTTTTGGGTCAGGTTATAGAATTGGTCACATCTTTTGGTCAGGTTGCAAAATTGATCTCATATCTCTGGGCATGTGTTGAATTAGTCTCATATCTTTAGGGTCAGGTGGGAGTGATAGTGAAACTTTTCAAAGATAGGACCAATTTTACGATCTAACCAAAAGATGTGAGACCAAAAGTCATACAAGACCAAAGCGGCAACCTAAGCAAAAGATATGATACTAAAAACACAGCAAAAAAAGTTATGGGATCACATTGAGACCTAAGCAAAAGTTACTGGACAAAAAGTGCACTTTGACCTATATTCTAATATAAATGTAAAATACAAAACAATTAAGTAAAATAGTAATTATTACTATATACTGAATTACTGATTTATTACACTTACAATTTTCTCTTTCTATTCATAATTTCTTATCAATTTCTATCTCTCTTTTATCACACACACAATAAAAATTAATGAATACTAATAGTAATTGTAATATGTCGATCCTATTTCCAATAGGACCAAATTGTAAAAACAAATTCTATTCCAGGAACTGGGTACGAATAGAATTATTGGAAGGAGAATTATGGGGTCTAAAATGAAAATAGAAGCACTCTTTTGTTGAAAGGATTTGTGTATTTAAGAATGGGAGCAACCAGAGCTAAAAAGTTCATCTTAGCTTTTAGTTTAGCATTGTAATAAAAATACCTTTGAGTAAGAACAACCAATAACTGATAGATATAGAATTTTCAAATCAAATTATATATTTAGAACCTACTTTCAACAACAAAGCTAACAGTATAAATTTTGTGTAGTTTGAGGCCAAGTGACTTCTTATTTGTCTACTTTTTTGTGTCTGGTTTTTGTTTAAAAAATTATGGCACAATAATGGTTGACAAAAGTTGTCATTGTTATTATTCTAAAAAGGTTGTAATTACTTTTTGGTCATGTTGGTAATATTTTTTTGTAGTGTAGAAAAAACACAAAAATATTTTCTTGGAATTTACTTAAAAAATTTACTTTTTTATCCCAAACTTTATACTAAGTGAATCCATTGCAAAATAACCAAAAAAAATATGTAAAATATTTTTAATATTTATATATCGTATACCTTTTTTCTAATTATTTTTAGATACTGTATATTGTTAAAATTATTTTTCATTAATTCAGGATAAATTATTTGGTCTATAAATTTTTAAAGGTTATTCTATTTTGGTCCTTGAATTTATACTGAAGTATTTTTATCATTGAATTTGAGAGAGGGACCCAATACTGATGATTGTGATTTTTTGTGGGTTGAGACATATATTTTGCTTATTTATGGACCAATTCATTGAATCGATACAAATTCATGAACCAAATAATAGATTTTCTTGTATTTCCATTTTATTTACATTTTGGTCCCTCCATTCCATGAACATAATTCTACTCCAACCTTCGTTGTCATTAACCACTTTATATCATAAATTTAGTAAATATTTTATATGATATATGAACAAATAAAATATTGGTTTTATGATTAAAAATATAATATTACATATGTACTTAATTTTTTTAAAGAAAAACTGTGTATACTTTTAGAAATAAAAATTAATAATAAGTTTACTTATATTTATTGATTAATATAAATAAATATAAGAGTAAACTAACCACTTAATTTTTAAAAGATTATTGAGTTGACAACTCGGTTCCTAAAAGATTAAGATACACAATCTAATCTCTAAAATAATTAAAACAAATGATATACTCATCATTAGGGCCTGAAACAGTTAAGCTGTACATTCTTTAGTTCAGAAAAAAGACTAATTAATTTATTATTTGATTTTTTAGAGACTAAACTATATATTTAATCTTATAACAAAGACTAAAATATTAATTTACTATAAATATAATATAAGATTTACTAATTAGTCACTAAAGAAAAATTAAATCGACTATATATAGTTGCTTTTGAAAGGATATCAATTTTACAATTTATGTATACAAATATTGTTGAGATAATTTGTTATACATGAAAAATGTGCAGCCGCCATGCTCAAAATCAATTTTGTTTAAAATGTATACACACACTGACACACATAAAGAGTAGAAGTCATTGGGCAAGGACCCATGCCCCTGTGAATTTAAAAGAGGGCTCTAACCACTATACTAAATGCTTGCTATTGTAACATGTATGTGTCTATGTAACATATATTATATTTCAATTTCATTGCATCCACTTTTAAAATAAGAGAGATGATAATATTTACTAGTTAAAAATTAAAATAAAACTTTTAAAAAATATTAAAAACCAAAACAGAATAGAACAATATGAGAGAACAAAATAACATTTAAAATAAAAAATTAGAGATGAAAATAAAACTTCGACCCAATTTTTATCAAGTTATATTTCCTATAAAGAAAAACACTTATTTTCATCTCATTTATTTATAAGAAAAATTGTCTCATTAATAAAAAGAAAAATATTTTGGTAAATAATAACAAAGTGTATGCAATTATCAAATATGCTTCTCTTTCTTTGGTTCTCAATAAATAAGTAAGTAATTGGATGAACCAATTTTTTGTATGGGTGGTGACCCAATTAGTTTTTTGGTCCGAGGCCCCAATTCAATTATGGAGGATTGTGTAAGAAAGTAGCTGACTAATTAAAGATGAATTATTTAGAGAATGATATATACACGTGCATATTGTGCCTTATATACACATATCGTGGCCTTTCTACACTCTTCTATTTTAATTAATATATAACAAACTATGCCCGCTAGCTAATCAAATAGTAATCATTCATTATCATAATATTTCTTGTAATGTATTTAGATACATTTCTATTGCACTACATATATTTTATTGTTGTAAAACAAACTGTGAAGAAGGAAAAATAAAAGAGAAAAAGAGATACATAAATTTGTATTGAAAAAAAAAGCTAGTTTTTCAAGAACTATTTATTATTATATTCTATATGATTCATGGATATAATTTTTCAAGAACTCATCCTCATCGTATGTTCTTATTCATCATCTTCTTATATCGGATTTTAGTGAGCATATAACATATTGCGTACTAAAGCACCATAATATTATAGGACATTAAGAACACTAATTGAGGGAAGTTACACCATAAAATTATGGGCATTATAGAGGAGATGTTACACACTTAAAAGATACAATTCAAAGGTCATAGATATGGTCATCCACATATTACATGTAAATTACATGTTTACAACAATTTTCCTTGAATGACCATACATTATGAATATATGTCTCATTAAAACCTTGTCAAAAAAAACTCGATGGGGCAAAAACTTAACGAAGCAAAAAAGAGTATAATATTCATAATCTTTACACTACAAATACATGCCTCGTTAAAACTTGTTAAGTAAAACCTAGTGGGACAAAAGCTTAGTGAAGGAAAAAGAGTATATTATTTGCAAGTCCTTTGACTTCCCCTCAAATTCCTATTTCATCTTTGAATTGTGTTGTTCTCATCTTCAAGATATACATCATAGATCACTATTGTACATGAAATCCTTAACATAACGTATAAAAGTAATTACATATGTCACATGAGTCTAATTAATAAAATCCTTATCACATTATCAACCATAATATGATTAATTAATTTCTTTAAGTATAACATGTCGATGTCAAATGTACCATAAGATACTAAAAATCATTTATCTCCCACTATTTTCACATTGATAAATGTTTAAAAATAATAAGTAATAAACTCGACAATAATGTATTTGTTTCATGCAACTTATCAATCACATTTTATTTATAAACAAATTATTAATAAAGTGATCACTAATCATATATAATTAAATTAGTTACAAGTGCATGCAATGATTATTAAATCCATTGATCAATATAAAATTATTATAATCCCATTGAGAAAATATCTTTTTCAAAAGTTTCAAAAATTAATATTGCCAATTCTTTCTCTTTTTTTTTAAAGTTACAAATAAAAATACAAAAAAAAAAATCATTGCTCTTTCATGATATAAAAATTTATTTAGTGATGCATATATTAAACATTTTATAACATTTTTGTTTTTTTTTTGGTTGCAACAACAGAGACTAAAGGGGAACAAAAGAGTCTAACCCTAGCAAAACTACCGGGATGGGGGCTAGAACCTTAAAACGACAATAAAATTCTTGTAGCCGGAGTCCATGTCGCACAATGACAAATCCCCCAGGAAGGAGAGCACCGATGTCCTTTGAAACCGGTAGTAGCAACGATCTGGCAGACTGGGAAACCAAGGCAGAGTGAAGTACACCAGGCTTGTTAGAAGCAAAGCAGACAGTCCTGCCGGAGTCTCTGAACTGATGCATGATAATCTCCCGGAGCACCGTAAGCACAAACAGTTGCTTATCAAGCTCCAACCTATTTGACCGTTTCCCAAGAAGAGTACATCGGCCCTGCACAAAAACCAAGAAATAAACCGTAGCAGTCCGTCTAACTTTCCTATCCAGCAGGAAGATCGTAGGATCGCGGTGATTAGTAAAAGAACAAGAAGACCAAATACTCCTCGAATCTTTTGTCCGCTGCGCCAGTAGCACATCCTCCTTAGTCGAGTGGGCAACCAAGATAGAGCCCCGCAGAGAAAGCACACGCCGTATAACCCCAACCGGGTCCGGGACCTCTCCATCAAAGAAGCGGCGATTCCTAGCGGTCCAAATATTATATAGGATTAAAAAGACCAAATCTATAGGGAACTGGACAGAATCCCCTATAAAGGAGTCTAGTAGGCAACTTAGCCAATTGTTAAAACCCACCGCATTCGTAATAGGTCCCAATACCTGCGGCACAGCCCCAAACCAAATTGCTCTCGAGAAGGCACATCGGAGAAACAAATGCTCTCGATCCTCTATGTCATGATCACAGAACACACAGCCACCCTGAATCAACAGGTGATGTATTCTTAATGATTCTGTGGTAGGAACTGCATTGTAAAGTAGGCGCCAGACAAAGACTAGCACTTTCGGGGGAACCTTGATCTTCCAAAAGACATCCCATCGGAACTGTAGATTCACAGAGGACGTCAAGGCTGCTTGATTACGGAGCAGCCGGGAGTAGCCTGAAGCCACTGAATACTTTCCAGATGGAGAACCTGCCCATATAAGTTGGTCAGGAGCATAGTTGACTGAGAACGGGGTGTTCAGAACTTTATTCACCAGGGAAGGATGCACACATTGAGCTACCCGATGAAAATCCCAACCGCCCGTCGGAGAAGAGCGTAAGTCACTAACAAACTGCAATTCCGGCGGTTTCGAAGGAAGGACTGGCCACCAGAACGAAGAACCAAGAGGAATCGAAGCACCCGTACCTACATTCCAATGTAAGTGCTCATGCACAAGTGCACTACTAGCCATAATACCTTTCCAAATCCGAGAAGGTTGAGTAGTAAGGGTGGCAGAATTACACACAGACCCATGAAAATACTTGCCCACGACCCATTTACTGCACAAAGAGGAGCTATGATCATAAACATTCCAGAATTGTTTAGCCAACAGGGCGGAATTGACGAGGGAAAAGCTACGTAAACCCAAACCACCCTGAATCTTAGGTCTACACAGGCTGGAATAGGCCACCAGATGCATAGTCGGACGATCGTTCCTATATCCCCAGAAGAAATTTGCCATCACAGAATCAAACTTCTTCGCCATATAGGTAGGGAGCTTAAAAACAGACATCTGGTACAAAGGCAGACTTTGAAGAACCGACTTAGCAAGCGTAAGACGCCCTGCTTGGGACAGAAGATTGGACTTCCATCCTGACAGCTTAGTATTGAACTTATTCAACAAGTCTTGAAAAAGCTCCGAAGGCTTGGTATGGTAATCAAGATTAGCTCCCAAATATTTCCCAAAAGAAGGAGAGAAGCTAATACCAAAGGTAGAGGCCATTAACTTCTTGTGGAGACGGGGAACATTGGGGGAGAAAATCATCTTTGACTTGGCCTTATTAATCTCCTGCCCAGCTAAACGGCCATATTTAAGTAACACCTCCCGCATGCTATGACACGACTCCATCGAAGCTTGGAAAAACAAAGCAACATCGTCCGCGTACATTAAGTGTGAAATTGACGGACAGCGATGGCCAAAGGAGATGCCGCGAATCTTTTTCTGCTCCTCCAGCTTTAGAAGCATACATGACAAGACATTAGCGCAGAAGATAAAAAGATAGGGTGAGAGGGGGTCACCTTGACGCAGGCCACACTGAGGAGAGAAGGAACCAGTCATCTGGCCATTGAATAAAAGAGTATAGGAAACCGAACGTACACAACTCATAATAAGACGAATCCAATGCGTCGGAAACCGCATAAGGGTCAGGACAGCCTCCAGAAAGTTCCATGAGACTTTATCATAGGCCTTAGCAATGTCTAACTTAAGCGCACACCAGTGCTTCTTCCGCCTTTTATTCTTTTGGATAAAAGTCAGAAGCTCAGAAGCAAGTATCAAATTATCAGTGATGGAACGACCCTTGATGAAACCATTTTGATAGGGGGTAATGACCTTGTCCATCAAGGGTTGCAGACGATTGACCAGGCACTTGGAGATGATCTTGTACACAGTATTACATAACCCGATGGGTCTGAAATCCTTGAAGGTGTTAGGAACCGGAATCTTAGGAATAAGTGTAATGAAAGTTCGGCTGATATCCTTTAGCAAATACCCTCTGTTGAAGAAGGATAAGACCGCCTGAGACACATCGACACTGATATGATCCCAATAATGATGAAAGAAAAGAGCAGGGAATCCATCAGGACCTGGGGCCTTGTCACCTTTCAGCTGAAAGACAGCATTCTGAATATCCTGAAGGGTGAAAGGAGCAGAGAGCCTGCTGAAATCATCCTGATTTAACGTGGGGATATTAAACTCCTGTAACTCGGAGAGGACGACATCTGTCGGAATTTCGTCTGTCCTGACATAAATATTAGAAAAGTAATCCACTGCCAACTGTTCAATCTGCGAATAATCATCAATCCACTGACCCGAGCCATCCCGTATCTGGGTAATCCGATTATGAATTCTCCGTTTGTTCACCACCGCATGAAAATATTTGGTATTTCGGTCCCCTTGAACCATCCATAAATGTCGAGCCTTCTGAGCCCAAAAGGTCTCTTCGCAATCAAGGAGATATTCTAACCTACCTCTAATCCCAGCTTCGGAATCCTGAGAGCCGCTACTTGAATTCATAGAACCAACCCTAGTCTGGAGGGTGGACAACTGCTCCTGAAGCCTACAAATTTCTGAGTGCAAATTTCCAAAACAAGATTTGTTCCAGGTACGCAGAGCATGCGACGTATTACGTAATTTAGAAGACAGAGCATACGCAGAAGAACCAGTTACATTAACATTCCAAGCATCATTTACAATAGGATCACAACTATTTCTAATAAGCCACATGGCTTCAAAACGAAAGGGTCTAGGTCTAGGCGGAATATTAACACGACTATTAATAATTAACGGACTATGGTCTGAACCAAACAGAGGCAAAGCCTTTACATTAGAATATGGGAACATATTGATCCAGGAGTCAGACCCAAAAACCCGATCCAACCTTTCCCAAACTGCTGAGGCATCGAGATGGTTATTATGCCAAGTGTACCAATTACCTTCTGCTCCCAAGTCCACCAAAGCCAGCTGATCCACCAATTGTTGAAAGGAGGCTGCGCCCGCCAACGAAGAAGAGGAGCTAATTTTATCCTCCTTAGATAGAACCTGATTAAAATCACCAAACAATAACCAAGGAAGATTGATCCGCCCCGACACATCTTTCAGAAAATTCCACAGGATAGAACGATTAACCACCGAAGGAGGACCATAAACAGCGGTAAAAAGGCAGCAAGTGACATTTGGTATACTAACACGAAGATGCAACCAGTAGAGAGAGTCTGAAATCAAATCACATGAGATGGGATCACGCTAAGCAAAAACTAACCCGCCTTTCTTCTTCTCAGGACCAAACCCATAGCAGAACGGAAAACCAAAAGACTTTTAAAGATTAGAAGAGTAGCTAAAAGATACCATGGATTCACAAAGAAAGATGCAGTCCGGCGAAAATTCCTTGAGCATCCGCCGGAGACGTTGAACTGCCGAGGCCTTGCGGAGTCCCCGGCAGTTCCAACTGAGAACAATCATGGCGACTGCGGAAGCTGTTCTGGCACAGCTTCCGGGAAGCCCGCAAGTTTGAACGAAGACGAGGACAGCAGACCAACAGACATCCTACGCCGTTTTGGCACTGAAACAGAAGCCAGCACACAGTAGTCATCCCGCTTACGTTTAGGAACTCGAGCCGGGAAGGGAACGAACGCATATGGAGGTCCAGCAAAAGGGGCATAAAAGGAATAGGTACTATTGGCCCCCACACGATGAGAAATCATCCATTTGACGAAAGAGAACTTGAACCACATCCACGAAAACATCCAATTAATCGGCGAGAACAAAAACGGCCCCAATAAACCCGGCTTATATAGAAGTGTCTTCTGAAAACATGTGAGTTTGGGCCCATAGTGAGAATCCAAGCTGATGAGCTCCCAGTTGAAAGAACCCCTCGAGTTATACACAGTCAACAGGCCCAAACCAGTAGCTGGCGCAGCATGGCCCAATAGCCAGGAATAAAATGTGTCAAAACAATCATATTGGAATTGGGCCTGGGCCCAAAGCAAGGGTGAAGAAACCGTCGAGCCAGACTGAAAGAGTTTTCCTAATATGGCCCACAATACCTCTTGTGACAAAAAAACTTCCTCTTCCTGGCTACCAAAAAAACCTTTAAGAAGCAGAGGCGGGGCCCGCTGAAAGATATCCTGAAAATGCAAAGCGTTTAGGGAGCCATTAGCGCTGCCAGCACACAATATCCCCCTTGCATGCTGTCCAAGTGGCGGAATCTGAGAGAAACCTATGCTGCTAAACAAATCTTCAGGAAGATTTGAATGGATGGGATAATCTGCCGCCACGTCAGTGCCAGCAGGGGAGAACTGAAGAGGTGTGACTTGGCAAACTGAATCGTCACTGAGGATCGCCGTCGCCGTCGCCGGTTCACCCAGCGGAGGGTCAGGGAGAATTTGGGTCGGAACAGGTATACCATCATGCGAACCCTGCGACGACACATGTGAGGCCACCGGATGCTGAAATTGGACTTCCATAGGCGTCGGGGTTTCCGCCGGAGAACTCGCCGAAGAATCATCAGAAACAGAGTCATCCGACACTCGAATGACGTTAGACGGTACCGGAGGAACTGTCAACGCTTGCCCTGTTCTACGGAAACTTAAAAGATTGTGGTCATGAACAGAATAAACAGGACCATCCACCGTGAAGTGGCTGAAGGAAAACCTCGTAGTACGACGTTGTCGAGAATCACAAAACGCCGCCGCCTGCGAGACAAACAGGGGATAGTGAGGGTTGAACAGGTTCGGACATCCATGACGACGACTGATATCATTGGTAAGGGTCATAATCGCAGCTTGAATGTCCTCAGGTCCTTTAGTGCAGTCACGCCTAATGTGTCCAATACATCCACATTTATGACAAATCCTAAAAATTCTTTCATACCGAAACTGAATCCACACAGTGACCCCATTATCCAACTGTAAATAGAAACCCATCATCAAAGGCTGAGTAACAGAGACCTGAACCCTCACACGAAGATACCTCAGGTTACGAATACCTTGTTCTGGGACATCTACTGCCAAGACAGGGCCAAGAAAAGTACCCAATACCAGGGCAGAATCCTGCGACAAATACTCAAGAGGCAAACGCCATATCTGTACCCAAATGGGGAAGCTGTCAACAACATAATGTTCGTAGTCATAGTTTGGTAACCAGGAGTCCAGGACCATCAACTTATTTCTCAGCGCTACTGGACTGTTATCCTTCATGAACTTCATATCAGCAGCATTTTCAAACTTGAAGACAAAGCACTCATAAATCTTACCCACAACAGTCACTGCTCCTTGGAGATGCCATGCATTCGAAATAACTGTTGCCATGCATGAAGGACAAAGCGGGGCTTCATCAATAAATACACCCACTAAACACATGTTCCAAAACTCCCTATGTCTCGACAAAAATTCAGCAGTAAATGCCACATGCGGGCCTTGTCGAGGAATAATAAAATCAGAAGGAGCACCCAAGGCAGCATCAGAAGAGTCAGAGGACCCACCATCAAAGGAAGAAGAACTAGACGAATCAGGCCAACGGGGATCTCGCAAAAACGGGTCCATAGTGCAGAGAATAACAAAAAGGAACTTTTTAGCCAAAAGGAGAAGAGGCAGACAAGAGCATAAAAGAACAAAAAGATAAACCATACAAAAAGGACAACGGATAAGGTCAGCAGTTGAAAAGGCAGTTGAAAAGGTTTAGAAACAAGGAAAAGATAGCCAAAAAGCCAAACAAGGCTTCTAGAGAGAAGGCAGACTTTCTCACTCTAAAATCCGAAAAGTCGGAATTCCTCTTAAACATTTTATAACAAAATGCTAACATTGCATATATAGATTGTAAGCTTCACGCGTTTCATATCATTCAAGGATTTCTTACACATATAGATATGTTATTTTTTAATAATGTTAACGCATATTTTTCAATCTGGTATATGTCAAAGTCTTTCAAAGACACACACAAAATTTAACTGATTGGATCCACATAAAATAAATTCATCTTCTCCTCATTTCATACTTTATTTAAGATGGTTTGCATTACAGGTGTATTACTCTTTAAAATTCTATTTCTCTTGTATAAAAATATTCATTTATACTTAATAATTCTTAACATCTTTGAGTGTTTGAACTACTAGTCCAAACATAATTTTGACATATACACGTGTCTAGACTATAGGTCTAAAGTATGACATCTAGTTTCATGATTGTAGGTTAAAATTTGACAACTCCTATTGTGCCTAAATTGTTAGTCCAAAGTTTGATATCTTCTAATATTGTTGGGATTGTTGATCCAAATTTTAACATCTTCTAGTGTTTGGACTGTTGGTCCAAAGTTCAATATTCATTTAGTGGATTTATCTCGCTACCAGTTATTTTTGGTCAATTGTCAAATGTCGACAATAATAAAACTTTTCGGTTATCTTCCTTTCGAGAAAATCATTCTTTACAATGATTTATATTACACTTCTAGCGTATTTTGAACTTTTTGGTTTTTCTATCAATACTCATTCAATAAAAATGACTACTCTTGTAAATATATATTTACATACAAATATATATGATCATTAAACTTCATGATTACATATTAATCAATGACAACTACAAAGAAATATTTGTCATATCATTATCACCGTCTCTATAAGAGATATGTGATGTCAAAAATTTCACAAATCAATTTACATTGTAAATCTCATTCTTATCTCTTATCAATATAAAATTACATATATTAACATTAGTCTTCAAGACTATCAAGAAGCATTCTTATTGTTTTCAATAGCTACATAATGCCACTCATAATTCTTCAAAATGAACAAGCTATTAGCCTTCTGCCATAGTAAACAATATCTCAATTATAATGATAAAATAATAAATTCTATAATAATAAACTCATACATAAACTATTAGCCTTCAAGGCTATTATTAAACAAACTTTTTCTTTTGACAAATTATCAATATGTGCAACAATCCTTCTGTGCACTTATTCAGTGTAAATAACATGGTTTCAGCCCATCAAAAACATTTTGAACAACAACAAAATTTCTATTAATAATTTATCAATATATATTGAATCATAGCCTTCCAGCCGATTATCAATTGATTTCAGTAGTTGCATCTTTACATTTTATAGATCCATCAAAATGTGACATTGTCTTTCCATCACATATCCATAAATTGATAAATTATTAATATCATGATAATCAAATCAAAGATGATATGGCTTCATATCTATCAAAATGTAACTTTTTCTTTCCATCACATATCCATAACTGGATAAAATTATCAATTTTAGGATAATCAAATCAAAGATGATAGGTCTTCATGAAAATTTTTATATAACCTTAAACTTTTCAAGGTGACAATAATAAATTTAAGAATAAATTACACTTTGGTACCCTATGGTTTGATCATATTTCACTTTGGTACCCTGTGGTTTAAAAAGGGAGACTTTGGTACTCTATGATATTCTCCGTTAACATTTTGGTACCCTTTTGGAGCTATTTTGTAATTTTAACCATAACAAATTTTGCAAAATTACATATTAACCCCAATATTTTAAAAAAGATACAAATAGGTTACAAGTATTCTCTGTTATCGAGCAGAACCAAGTTTCAAGTATTCTCTCTCACATTAGTTGGGTTATGTACGGATTAATTTTTTTTATTAAAAATACGTAATTTATTTAAACTTAATTAAAATACAAATTATTTAAAAATTATTTTGTTTTTCCTCATTAAAATGATTCATTTTGTAGGAACATGGTGCTCCAAGATTCAACGGGATTCGAACAAAGACAAATAACTAGAGAAATGTATCTAAATACATTACAAGACATATGTAATGATAATGAATTATTACTATGTGTATATAAGGTACAAGATGCACGTGTATACATCATTGTCTAAATAATTCATCTTTAATTAATCAGCTACTTTCTTACACAGATCCTCCATAATTGAATTGGGGCCTCCGGCCAAAAAACTAATTGGGTCACCCATACAAAAAATTGGTTCATCCAATGAGGGGACTACTTATTTATTTATTAAGAACCAAAGAAAGAGAGGCAGATTTAATAATTGCATACAGTTTGTTATTATTTACCAAAATATTTTTCTTTTTATTAATGAAACAATTTTTCTTATAAATGAGATGAAAATAAAAGTGTTTTTCTTTGTAGGAAATATAACTTGATACAAATTGGGTCAAAGTCTTATTTTCATCTCTAATTTTTATTTTAAATATTGTTTTGTTTTCTAATATTTTCTATTCTGTTTAGTCTTAAATATTTTTTAAAAGTTTTATTTTGGTTCTTAATTAATTATTAGATATGATCATCTCTCTTGTTTTAAAATTGGATACGATGAAACCGAAACTATATGGGTCACTCGAGTTTTTTCTCTGTCTAGTTGAGATCGTCGACAAATGAAATCAAATCATGTCTAAAAGTGTGTCGCACGTTTTACAAAATTAGTTATATATTCATATATATCTCATTTTAAATTTAAATACAACAAAATCAAAATTAGAAATTACTTTTAACAAGATTTTCTCTACCCACAAAAACAAAGAAGGAGGAGCAGTGACGGCAATGGCCTATATATATATATATACATATATCTATTACAATAACAAAGCATTTGATATTTATATTACCATAACAAGCATTTGATATAGTGGTTATGGGTTCTTGCCCAACGCCTGCACTTTATGTGTGTATATACATTTTAAACAAAATTTTGTTTGAGCATGGCGCGGCTGCACATGTTTTATGTATAACAAATTATCTCAATGATTTTCTTATACATAAATTGTAAAATTGATATCCTTTCAAAAAAAAAAATTATAGTTGATTTTTCTTTAGTGACTAATTAGTTAATCTTATTCATATTTATAGTAAATTAACAATTTGTCATTGCTGTAAGATTAAATATATAGTTTAGTTTCTGAAAGAATCGAACAATAAATTAATTAGTTCTTTTCTTAAATTAAAGAGTATATCGTTTAACTGTTTCAGGGACTAATGAGTATATAATTTGGTTTCTTAGGGACTAGATTGTGTATCTCAATCTTTCAGGACCGAGTTTTCAGCTTAATGATCTTTCAGAATTCAAATCGTTAGTTTACTCTTATATTTATTTATATTAATCAATAAATATAAGTAAAATTATAATTAATTTTATTTTTTAAAGTATACACAGTTTTTTAAAAAAATTAGGGTAAATTACAAGGAAGAGCCCTATGGTTTGGCGTATATAGAGATCGAGTCCATGTGGTTTAAAAAGTGTCAATTTAGGGCTTGAGGTTTACTCCGTTAATGGAAATGATCATGTGGTATATTTTCATCAAAAAATTAACGAAAAAATGAGTTTTTATCAGGATTTCATCCCTTCTTTCAAGATTTATTTTCATTTAGGTCCTGATTCATCTCAAAATAGTATAGAAATTTTATCATCCTTATCAAACAGGTCCCTTAAACCTGGAAATCAAAAATCTCGATCCATTCTTCTTCAATTTCACACCATTTCCGAACAAAAATTCATTATCCCATGTGAAATTAAGTAGCAAAGTAAATGAGTAACAACAACACAAATACAATTTAAAAGTGAAAGACAATCGCAATATAATAAAATACAAAAATAAAAAAATCACCTCCCCAAAATGCTTGTTCTCCAGATTTCAACTTAATTTTTTCTCTCTCTTTATCGATTTTGTTCACAACGACCACCAATAATTGAAACCTGGAAAAACCCGAAAATTCCCCAAACCCCATAGGCGATAAACAAAACAAATAGAATATGACATGTAATATCCCAAGAATTTATAGAAAATATTAAACTTAGGAGTTTGTCTAAAATAAGATTACATAGTAGTTTTCCAAATGCTAATTTTGTATGTATTATAATATTCCTAAACATTAGATTAAAGTCTATTTCCGTTTTCTTCAAGTTGGGCACCAGGTAGAATATGGGTAAAACTTGAATTGAGGTTTTTTATGAAGATGATAAACTTTCTAGACTATTCTGAGATGAATCAAGGACCTGAATGAAAGGAAATCTTAAAGATGGGTGAAATCTAGATAGAAATGCATTTTCTCGTTAATTTTTAGACATAAATATTCTAGAGAGACCTTTCTGCTAACAGAGTAAACCTCAAGTCCTAAATTGACACTTGAACTCGTATTTGATTCATAATCAGTTTTCTAAATATTGTTTTATCCACATTTTTCTTAATTTGTTTTTTCAAATTTTTCTTATAAAACTTAACGACAACTCCTTTTTATGATTATAAAAAAGCCTCATACCTTGTTTTATGAGATGATTGAAATATCTCGTTTCCATCCATAAGAAACACAGCAATCATCATGCATATATATATATATATATATATATA
>QANZ01041969.1:25897-53898 GCA_003254925.1 Chamaecrista fasciculata
GAGAGGCAAGCTGATGACTAAACCCATGCAGGACTCTCCGGGTCAGTCCAACAACTCGTAACCCCTTACGTAATTGCACCATGACTCTCGTTCCAGCATCTAGTGCGTGCATCCTTATGCACCGAGATCATGCTGGTCTTAGTTCATTTTCGCTCCCACGAAAACAATCGACCAGGGAAAGATTTAGATTAATCATCACATAATTAATCAAGGACTGTTATCATAGTAAACATGCTAATAATATGATAACCATTAATTTATCTCCATAAATTAATTAATATGTTCAAAACATATTTACAAAATGATTGGCCCTAGGGCACAATCTCCAACAGACTCCCACTTGCACTAGGTACAATCATTAATCAAACTGTTCCTACACTAGGAACATCCATTAATGTGTCTAATCTCCATTTGACATTACATGACTCTTCATGTAAGACCTGTGCTGGGGTCTCGTATGACATTACTGTTCCTAACATTGTCATAAGAGGATCGGCAACATCATCCTCGTCTGCTACCTTATCATATCTTGATATCACCATCTCTAGGTGATCATGTCTGAGTGCATATATATATATAGATATCACTGTCGGAACATCAGTGGGGATCCAATCCCATTTGGTGTCTTCCTGTCTCCACAGGGTGACCACCAATCACACCTCAGACACTAGTTTTACGGTCTGCGTCTCCATGCAACCAACCCTTTTGTTGTAGAATCAGCAATTGTGCTCTCTGTTTGGAAACTCTTTCAAACTCACGATGCCATCAGTTCAGGAGAAACACGTATCTATACTGCGATTTAGATACATCTTGGTAGGTTTTGGAAAACGGGCACCTATGTAACCCCTTACACAACAATTCCACCATAAACCAAGAATTCATCCTTAGTTCTTCCTAAGTACTTAAGGATGCTTATGACAGCGGTCCAATGATACTCAACAGGGTTTCGTTGGAAATGGCTTGTCACGTTCAGGGCAAACGACACATTGGGTCGAGTACATAGCATGACGGATCCTATTGCCAAAGCATAAGGGATGCCACTCATGCGCCCTCGCTTAACAAGTGTCTTGGGACACTGTTTCTTGCTCAGGGTCAATCCTTGATTCATCGCCATGAATCCCTCTTGGAGTCTTGCATACTGAACCCCTTCAGTAACTCATCCAAGCATGTACTCTGACTCAATCCAAGAAGCCTACAAGATCTATCTCTATAGATCTTAATGCCTAGAATATAGGCAGCTTCTCAGTCCTTCATTGAAAAAGATTTCCAAACCAAGATTCACAATCTCTAAGGTTGGAACATTATTTCAAATGCGCAATATGTCATTGACATATAGCACCAAGAACACAATCGTGCTCCCACTAACCTTCTTGTAAACACAAGGCTCGTCAGTGTTTTGTTAAGAAGCCAAACTCCTTTGACTACCTCATCAAAACGATGATTCCAACTCCGTGATGCTCACTTCAATCCATACATGGATTTCTGAAACTTGCACACCTTTACTGGTTCCTCAGGACATACAAACCCCTCAGGTTGTGTCACGTACACATCCTAGGGCAGCCTTCCTCTAAGGAATGTTGTTTTGACATCCATTTGCCATATCTCATAGTCATAATATGCGACTATGGCAAGCAGGATCCTAATGGTATCGGCCATTGCAACTGGGGAAAACGTCTCGTCATCCCATGACGTTGAGTAAACCCTCTTGCAACCAGCCTCGCCTTCAAGACGTTGATATTACCATCCATGTCTGTTTTTCTCCTTGAAAACCCACTTGCACCCTACGGGTTTTACCCCTTGGGGTGAAGCGACCAAGGTCCATACCTTGTTGTCATACATGGACTATATCTTTAGCCTTCATGGCTTCAACCTATTTCTCAGAGTTGGGATCCACGATAGCTTCTTGATAGGCGGTAGGCTCACCACGCTCCATGAGCAACACATCCTTGTTTTCAGTCACCAAAGATCCACATCTTTGTGGTTGAAAACGTGTTCTATCAGAACTTCGTTGTCCTTGTGTCATTGGAGGAGCTTCCACAACACCTTGTGGTTCCTCTCCAGTTTCCGTCTGTGCCTCTGAAGTGCTTTTGTGGATCTTGAACTCCTTCAAGATCTACCTTACTCCCACTGTTTCTTTTGGAAACAAGATCCTTTTTGAGAATCCACTTCTGACTACAAACACTTTGTTGTCAGCTGGGCAGTAAACACAGTATCCCCTTGTTTCCTTGGGATACCCTACAAACAAGCACTTGAGGATTTTGGGAGATAGTTTATCGTTTGCTTGTTGCTCAACGTAAACTTCACACCCCCAAATTTTGAGATAAGACACTATGGGACTCCTCCCATCCATATCTCATATGGTGTCTTCTCAACTGCCTTAGACGGAACACGGTTAAGTGTGAACACGGCAGCTTCTAAAGCATATCCTCAAAAGGATCGCGGAAGATCAGTTTGACTCATCATAGATCGAACCATATCAAATAGAGTTCGATTCTTCCTCTCAGAAACACCATCCCCATGGGGTTTCAGAAGGGGTAAGTCGTGAGACCATCTCACGGCTTCTAAGATGATCAACAAATACTTGACTCAAATACTCGTCCTCTCGATCAGATCGAAGGACTTTGATTTTCTTGTCAAGTTAGTTCTCTACTTCATTTTGAAATCTCCATTTCAAAGGACTCCGACCTATGCTTTAATAGGTAGCCCAAGTCAAACCTATTGAAGCAGCTAGTAAGAGTAACCACCTTCAGCTTGGGTACTCATGGTTCCTCATACATCACCATGTATGATCCCCAATAAGTCTGATGCCTTCTCACTGTGGCCAGTGAAAAGCACCTCTGTCATTTTTCCAAGTAAGCAAGATTCGCAAGCATCATATGATTCAAAATCAAATGATCTTAGAAGTCCATCTCTATGGAGCTCCTCTAAGCGTTTCTCGTTTATATGGCCTAAACGACAATGCTAAAGGTATGTAGGATTAGATTCGCTAATCTTAATCCTTTTGTATCAGTGTTATAGATATCGTTATCGTGTCAACGTTCAAATTTCAAGATGCAATGTTTATCTTGCAAATCGCATAAGCAAATAAACATCATCTTTATGAATTGAACACCATTCTTTTCAGTTCACACACATGCAAAACCTTCCTTATCAAATAAGAAAGAGAAGCATTGTTTGAACTTTAAAGAAGGTACATGATAACAATAAGACAAGCCCAGAGGGCTAAACAAGCTCGCATGTTCCTACAGCAACAGCAGCAACCCTTGCTCTATTGCCCACTTGTAGGTTCATCTCGCTTCTGTCCAGCTTTCTATTGTCTCTAAGACCCTTCACATCAAATGTGAAAACCACATGCTGTATCTAATACACAAGCGGTTATGGTAGACAAGCGAACGTTTATAACGAAGATACCAGAAGTAGAGATCTTATCTCTTCTTTTATTTATTTGATCTTCCAAATACAATTTGCAATTTCTCCTAAAAGCAAATTGCATCCTTTGAAAGCCTTGCCTTCTTGGCAGGTAGTGGGTTAGGCTCAGCCGCTGGCTTGGTCTCACCAAACTCGGCGTCTCCTTTCCTCTTTCCTTTGCCCTTCCCTTTCCCCTGATTATGGAACTTTTCCCTGAGATGTGTGACCATCTCAACAGCCGACAATATTCCCTTGTTCAACTCCTTGAACTATTGTGGCTAGCATCAGGCAAGCGACGTCCACAGAGTCATTGAAGTGCTTCTCTAAGCAATTCTCTATGCTCTTGGAGCGTCCTTGGCATGCTCTTCAGGGGAGGGATCTCTAGGACACAAAATTTCCTTGGTTGGGTGAGAACAAATCTCTTATTACAAAACCAATCTAGGAAGTCAATAGCTTCCTTCGTTGGGTTGAGAACACTTCTCAAATTACAATACCAGTTAAGGAATTTTGTCCTAAACAACTTGTCCTTCTGAAGGACGGATCGCAGTGATAGTGATGAACTATTAATTGTTGCCATTGATTCTACAACTTAAGATATGAAAAGTTTAATTAGCAGGTAAAATATATCCATCATTTTATAAAACCCAGTGAAATTTATTATTGGTGGCTAAGACCCATATTTCACCAAAGTCTACTGTCGCTGAGGGCGATCATGCATCCTTTGGCTATTTAGGTAGGTAACTCCTTACCAATCACATCTCTATGTGACTCTTAGATCTTTATGGGACTGTATCATCATATGATACGGCATGTTTATCCCATCTAATGCCTTGAGGCCCAAAACCGTTTTGATAGCCCCATTAAGTCACACAATAAAACTCGTGAATGGCAAGGCCCAAACGACGAGGCCGAAGCCCAGCCCCATATCATCAACGGCGTCACTTAAACACGTGTCGCTGAGGGCGATCACCGCATTTAATGACCCAAGATTTCAATGGGCGTCGAACTGAAAACCCCCATTCACCCGTGTGTCCTCGAGGTCAAGGCAGATACGTGTCGCTGAGGGCGATCACCGCTCCACGATGAACAAGATTTCCACAGGGTGTTTTATTGATGGCATTAAAACTTAAGATTTTCTAAAAGGGTTTGATTTTTGAAAAAGTTCCGTTTTAAAGTTTAATTTTAAAACTCCTTTTAAAATTAAACGAGTCATGCCACATGTTTATTCCCCAAGTGTATCACATACACATAAACATGTGCACGGATCTTGCATCATATGCAAAATCCCATGCTCGTATCGCATACGAATTTATTGCGCCAAAGCGGGGTAAATAGCATGTTAAAATCGCGTCCTAAACATACATCTAGCGCTTTGTATCACATACAAACTAAATGTAAAACTGACATACATTGTGTTTAGATATGGCTCACCTATCCTAACAATTCTCCCAAGCCAATGAGAGAATTCTTCTAAAAAGAAAACGTAAAATTACAAGAGAGTAAACCCCAGTTACATTGAGGTATAAACTGAAAAGTAAAATTACATCGGATAGAGGGAGACGACACGCAGGCCGTATACACCAAAAACCTAGAGCCATATCCAACACCACACAATTACATATATGAACACTTCATACAATTATGTCAAACACAATA
This sequence comes from Chamaecrista fasciculata, assembly GCA_003254925.1. Lineage (NCBI taxonomy): Eukaryota > Viridiplantae > Streptophyta > Magnoliopsida > Fabales > Fabaceae > Chamaecrista > Chamaecrista fasciculata. The sequence goes on from QANZ01041969.1 coordinate 30,962, forward strand.
TATATCCAACACATATCAAAAACGATTTTTGTAGGTGTTAATTAGGGTGTGCAATTTTAACATGCCTTTTCTTGAAATTAGGCCCATTATCAATAATTATAAAATTCAGGAATCATATTCCAAAATTTTAATTATTGACCCAAAAATTTTAAAATTCATAATTTTATTTAAATTTTCAGTCACCCACATAATATTATGATTAAAACACTTTTAACCATAATTATATGGGAATTTCGACTTTGGCCTAAACTTGCAAGAAAAATTTCCAAATCAATCATATTGATTTCTTTATGTATCACATACATAAATTTGCACCTTTTCTTGTAGATTCAATTTTAACAAAATATTCGGTGGATTTTTGTAAAACCAAAAACGTGATTGAAACAGGTAAAACACGCCAAGCATACATCACATGTACACAAAATGATTTTAAATCCAGGACTAGCGTGGCTCTGATACCACTGTTGGGAAATCCCCGGGGAAAACACGCAGCGGAAGCAAACAGTAAAAAAAAAAAACTTGCGCTCCCCAGGAAAATCCAACCCTGAGATCCGCTAGTTGAATTTAAAACCAGATATGAAAAGTGTTATACCTCAAGCTTTCAATCGGATTGGTGATACTCGTGAGTCTAGAAGTCCGTTTGCACGTCCTTCCTCTACCGGTGATCCACACGAACAGTTTCCCGAACACGAGGTGCTAGCCTCCACGCCTCTTTCTCCAAAGAGACTCGGGATCCAATCTACAGTTTGTGAATTCAGGAACTCCTTCTCTGAACTCCAGGCAAGGTGGCGCAATACTGAGTGTAAGACAGCAACAAAACCCCTTTTGTTCTTCTTCACTCAAGAACCCTAGAACCCACAACTTTCGATTTCTCTCTCTAACACTTAGAGGAAAATCGACTTCTCTCTCTAGGAAGGTGGGTGGCGAAAATTCTCTCTCTCCAAGGATGAATTTCGACTTCTCTCTAGTGAGCTAGGGTTTTTCACAATGTGCATGACATGACCAAGTTATGAGCTAGGCGACTTTCTTGGCTTATATTTACTAAAATTATAGTAATTTTATAAATATAAAATCATGATATTCTGATAATATCATATCTTTAAGACTTGAATATCTAATTAAAATATTACCATAATATTTTAATTCAAATTCAAATCCCTAACTCATAGAATCAAATTGAAGATCAAATCTTCCAATGGGACCCACATGAGCTAGGCGCCTATGTCTCCTTAATTATTGGGAATTTTATAAATCAAAAATAACTCCTAAAATTAGGAAGTCATAACCAACTTATTTTATCCCAATGTTTTTGAATTAAAATATTACAATAATATCTTTAATTCAAATTTTGAATTCTGAATTTAAATTCTTTATTGAATTAAAATATTACCCCAATATCTTAATTCAAATCTTGAATCTCAAATTCAAATTCAAACTCATGACTTAAATTAATAAAACATTTTTATTAATTAAATCATCCAAAAAGAGGCGCCACCCTCTATCCCAATATTAGGGAATTTTATAAATCAATAATCTCCTAACTTTTAGGAATTATTTGATTTATTATTCCTAATATTTAAATTGTAAATAATTAATCTCTATTAATCATTTAACAATTATTTAAACTGTAGAAAATTTAAGACAAGACATAATGTCCCAGACATTTCCTCTGTGTCTTAAATTAGGCCACGGAGTGACCCACGAATTACCCTAATTCGTGTCCCTTATAAAGTGTGTTCTAATCCTGCTCGTGTGTGACCCAGCAGGCCCCACGTGAAGTTGGCAGTAGGTCATCCCTATGTCCTACAAGTCGTGAGCGGACTCTAGCAAGCCATCGCGACTACCCAAAACACGTGAGTGATCGTTTGTTACCAAAACCGATTTTAACCTTCGTACCTCCTTGGCACCGACCCTATTGTTCTGCGATATCTTGGTTATGGATCAGGCACAGGAAAGTCATCCATGATCCAAACCTTTACTTTCTCGATCTTCTTGAGTAAGTCCCAATATACTGAGTGGCCACCCTTTTCCTGGACAGACTCATCGAGGGCGCCAGTAAGATATCTCCCAATTTAATGGGGAACAAAATCCCAATTTTGGTCAGTCCACATTCCTCAGCACGGCAATCAACCAAACCCGTACTTAGCCCTTATGGCTACCCTGCTACGGGCAACGTTAGACTAAGCCAAAGTCTGACAACTGCAACGCCGGAATAATGATGACCTCAGGTCTAAGGCGTCGTGACAGGCGTACAAGAGAGGCAAGCTGATGACTAAACCCATGCAGGACTCTCCGGGTCAGTCCAGCAACTCGTAACCCCTTACGTAATTGCACCATGACTCTCGTTCCAGCATCTAGTGCGTGCATCCCTATGCACCGAGGTCATGCTGGTCTTAGTTCATTTTCGCTCCCACGAAAACAATCGACCAGGGACAGATTTAGATTAATCATCACATAATTAATCAAGGACTGTTATCATAGTAAACATGCTAATAATATGATAACCATTAATTTATCTCCATAAATTAATTAATATGTTCAAAACATATTTACAAAATGATTGGCCCTAGGGCACAATCTCCAACAACCAGCACACATGTCATGTTCAAATACCAGTGGTCATCACGACCTAGGCTTCCGGAACGTCTCCCGGTGTGCGCACATGGTATCAGCCTGTCACCTAAGGAATCCACACTTAGGCCAACTATGGAATCCACCATAGCCATTACCCGAATACTCATCGCGAATAAACGGGGAGGAACCCACCCCTCAGTGAAACATGACATACAACAAACTCATCATATCTCAATATTAATTCCACAATCACACATACTCCTTAATTATTCACAACTCATGCCAATACTCAAGGCTTACCAATCCAATATGTCATTTACATTTCATGCATTTTCTCTTGCATACAAATCCCAAATCCTTTAAAGGGATGCAAGAATGCACAAAACATGCCAACTAGTATTTTCAAACACATACTTGGACCACAATAATAATTCTCAAATCATATAAACTCACATATACATCCTCAATTTACTTGATCATAACATATTTCATTTTATAAATCATACCCAAGCTATTCCTCATGCTTAAAGCCACGTTTTCATACATAAACCATCATATATAACAGTTCAAAGTTAATCCAGAGTGACAGAACAAGAATTAGGGACCAAACTGTAATTTTCCCAAAACTCTATTTTCCTCAAATCAGTCCCTGAAATCTGCTTTTCCCATCATAAAACCCACGATTTTGCATCAAAACCCAACATACATCATGTTCTCATCAACTATCAAACTCAAGCATGTGAATCCTAACTTCAAGTTAGCACATTTATCTCAAATTCATAGTCTATACATGTTCATCTAACTAAATACACACCAAAGATTACTAAACAAAACATACATCATACATGCATCAAGAGAATCATCAATCAAACAATACTAGGAAACCCTAGGCAAACCAATGGAAGAAATCGGATTTGAGATGAGGAGAGAAAGGCAAAACCCTACCTGGGAACGATTTAGTCCCTAAACCAGAATTTTCTGCACTTCTCAAGTTTGAGCGTCGTTTTTCGATCTCAAATTTCTCCTAATCCAACCGTTGAATTTGCAAACTGGATCAAGGGTTAGCTTACTCTCGTTCTAAGCTTCGATTCGAGGGGTAGAACGTCGAAAACAGACCGTTGGATATGGAGATATCCCTCCTTCTTCTTCCTCCTTCTCCCTCCTTCCTTCTTTTCCTCTCTCGGCATCTCTCTTTCTTTTTCTCTCTTTCCTTCTTTTCCTTTTTCTTCCTGTGCTCGCTCTTCCCCTGTTAATATATATATATATCTTTTATTAAAATAAGTTAAAACTATAATTCCTCCCCTTAAACTTCTAATTCATATTAAAATACTCCTTCTCACTTATATTTTCTCCACAAAATTCTTATTTATTTCATTTTAATCCCTCTTATCAAGTTTTACTCACCAATTTAATTACTTATAATATAATTACAATTTCTAAATCTTTCAATTTAGTACCTTTTAACAACGGGATGTTACACTCAGAATCCAATAAATTACAATGTTTGGTATGGTTTCAAGGCTCAGTAAATCTCTTTGCAGTGTAAATCCCTTTGCAGTGAATAGTGACATTTTTTTTACATCCATATTGGTTCGGCGTCCCATTTACATCGAAGGAAATGTGGTCGAAATGTCCAGATTGCCCCTTCATTTGTTCTCTGATTCTCTCTGTGTCTTCCCTCCAATATCCATCTGCTAGGCCATCATTGTTGGTGGTCTCCGTCCACACCATCGCCGTCATCGTTTCCAAGCACGACATCGCTGTCGCTGTCGTTGGATCTGGAAAGTGGCTAGAAATGTCGTTGGATCCGAAACAACCTGCATTGTCTTCATCTCTCGTGGATTTCGACAGCCATGAAACTTGCACCATTTCATTCCCTTCCAATTCGTTTTCTTCCTCCACTCACTTCCTCTCCATTTCAACCATTGTTCAACTCCTCCTCACCACAACATAAGTCATTGACGACCTCCATGAAATGTCATACGCTGAAGATTCACAACCACTGTAGGCTCCTCCTTCTATTCTCTATTAAGTGATGATTTCTTTTTTTTTTCATCAACTTCGCCTAACGAAATACCCATTTGTTTTCCTAGTTTTCCTTGAGTGTTGCTGCTGCCAAATGCTAATTTTTTATCTATTGTAACATTCCCAAACATTAGATTAAAGCCTAGTTTTGTTATCATCACGTTGTGGATCCGATAGAATATGGGTAAAACTTGAATTAAGGGTTTTGATCAAGATGATAAACTTTCTGGAATATTCTAAAACGAATCAGGACCTAAATGAAAGGAAATCTTGAAAGAAGGGTGAAATCTAGATGAAAACTCGTTTTTATGTTAGGTTTTGGACGGAAGTATACCACAAGGATCCTTTCTATTAATAGAGTAAACCTCAAGCCCTTAATTGACACTTTTGAAACCATAGGGAACCGGTCTCTAAATACTCTAAATCACATGGAACTTCCTTATAATTTACCCTATCTTTTATTACTATTTTGAATAATATCGCACTACCTATTTATATTAATATTAAAAAAATGAAAAATTATTCAAAAATTTAAATAAGTTTATATAGGAGTAAATATATTTTTTGAGACTTTGAATTTAGTAATTGGGCATTGAAAATATATTTTTTGATCGTTGATATTTTTACAAATTTTAACTATTTAGTTCTTAAAATGTTATCTGTAAAAATTAAACTATTGATGTTTGACCGCACCCGTCGTAAGGTGGTCAAAATACTAGAATTAATGCACTATAGTGGTGCAATCCGAGTCGATCTCTCAAGTAACTTACTTATATAGTTTAAAAGCGAATAGTACTTTAATTCTTACTAAACGGGAAAAGGTAAAGAAAATAGTTTGGAATGTTGATCTAATACCTAAGACACGAATTAAATTAAGCAATAAATATTTAGTGATTTTTAACTAAAGGACTAGATTGAAAGAAAACAATAAATAATAAACGAATTAACCAAATTGATTAGATACCCGACAGAGTGATTGGATTTAGCAATCATCACTACTAATGATAAGTGGCGCATCTCACACAAATCATCCTAAGTTACTCGTTAATTACTTAATGACCTAGATTAACAACTTAATCATGAAAAGACCTTAAACAAGATAATTCATAACTAGAATTGAAAACCTTCATTCAATTGATGATAAAAGAATGATAAAGAATCATAAATCTTAATAACAAAAGCTATTGTCAAGAAACCAAGCTCTTAATCAATAAACAGGAATTATGACTAGTTCTCAGGTTCAACAAGAAATCAAAAACAAGAAAGTAAAACCCTAATTCAAGTGTGAGAAAACTCCCTTAAATGTAGACCCTAGTTCATGCTTTGCTCCAATGCTCCTCCGGGTGTAGGTGCTTAGCTGCTCATGGTGGAAAGATGAACAATATCATATTGAATTGCCATGATCCCACAAGAACTTTGAGAAGAAGAATATTTCTCTATTTTCTACGATACTCTCTACTCTCTGCGTTGCGCACTGCCCAGAGTGCAGAATGACGAATTCTATTTATAGGCTCGAAAATATGCTTGATCTGCAAGTCAAGGAACGATTTTGGACTTGGACCATCATCTGCGCCGGCGGCCCAACACGGAGGCGCAACGCAATATCCGTGATTTTTCAATTATTATCTCCGTATATTGAATTCTAGTCGTCCAAATTATATATTTAAACTTCGGAATAACCTGCGTCGCAAGATTTTCAATTTGGGCCGTTGGCCTCAAGTGACGACGCAGCGTAATATTGCGCTGAAGATATTCGTTGACGTCATACTCCTCTCAGAGACTTGCGCCGCGGGAAGTCCTGATTTGGGCCGGCGGCCCAACATGATGACGCAAAACATTTTGTGCTTTTTGTGATCCTCTCGTTGATTCTAGATGTTTCCCTTTGGTTAGACCCTGTTTGGATATCTGAAACACTGACAAACCCATTAAATAGTACTTATTTATTAAATACAATAAATAAACACTTAAATAACCTATTTTTATCCATTTTATTATGCCAAACCCTAGTGCAGCCCATAAACACGTAAAAAGAAGACCAAATATCATATCAATATTTGGGCTGATAAATGTTATTAAAAATTTATGATGTTTTTAAGATTTAAAGACTAAATATTAATTTTGGGACAAATTTAAAGACTAAAACATTTTTTTTCCCTTTATAAAGCCTCTTTTTTATTGTAAAATCTAATTAAAAATTATTTTTCATTTAGATAATTTTATAATTTAAAAATAATATTTACGTACCTTAGATTTGCCAAAACAAGCTCAACCCCAGGATTAAAACTATTAAAAACCCATTAAAATTGTGAGCCAAGTTGACAAAATCCTAGCTCAACAACAATATAATTATAGCTCACGTGAGTTAGCTCACTCAACCGACTATTCATGACTCACCAAATGAGAAGTTTAAGTGAAATAGGAAAGGGGGGTTGTAAACTCAGATAGTAAAATCGTAAGATCTAAATACAAATAATAAATCGTTTAAGATAATATGTCTCTTACTAATTAATTTTAAATGCATCAATATCTTTATAACTCTCTCAAATCCAACTTTCATTTATCAAAATAATTCTAGATATCTAATATTAATGTCATCATAGCAAATTAACAATATAACATAACATAGAAATTGATATAAACACTAATTCTGATGATGATACTGATGATGAAGATGGCGATAAGAAATTAAGATGATGGAGAAGAATATGAAGATAATATTTTTAAAAAACTTTGTTAATTTGAGTGTCTATTCCATTTCTATTGTATGAGAGTTATAATTTTCAAAATCTAGTTTTAAATTTTAAAATCGTGTTATTTTACTCGAGTTTGACTTAATTTTAGCCGTGTTTGATTTTAATTTTATAATTGATTTCATAAAATTTTAGTAGTTAAAATTCCAATTTTACTAATTTTATGATTTAACTCCCGATTTTGACAACCATGCCCACTATATTAAAAAAAAAATCTGAAACCCTAATCTATTATAACAAGCCATTATCTCTTGTTCATCTTCCTCTCTTCCTAACTATTTAATTTGGCAACCAAGTCTTCTCTCATTTCTTCGTGCCCAAGGCTCCAGTCATGGCCCTTCAAAACGCTTTCCTCTCTCGATCCTATGTTGGTTTTTCAATTTTGGTGTTAGACTAAAAAATATATGTTGAATTTTTTTAAAAAAAAAGTCATGGTTTGGTCGGTGAGCCAACCTAGCTTACCAACTTGGTAAACCAGGTTGAAAGAATTCTAACTCACCTAATATTATGACTTGTGTGAGCCACAATAACCCATGTGAGTTGCAACCTATGGTGAGCCAAATCGTTGGCTCACTTTGACAGCTAGACCTTTAGGTATGCAAAGACCACAAATTAATATATATATATATATATCAACACTTTATTAATTCATATATTATATCATGTTGAATTTCTGCCAAAAAGAAAAATAGGTAAAAGTACTATTGGCACCCTTAAAGAATTTTTAGTTCAATTGTGCCTCCAAAGTATGCAGTTAGTTTCTGTTATACCCCAAAGTTTTTAAAATCAATTATACCCACAAATATCCCCCGATTTGGGAGTACAATTGACAGAAAAACAAATAGATTATGGGGTATAATTGATACAGAAAAGAAAAGAAAAAAAATGAAGGTATAATTGACATAAAAAAACTTTGGGGATACAATTGAAAATAACTGCATACTTTGAGGGTACCAAGAATATTTTTGCCAAAGAAAAAATTACATACAAGTCTAAATCATTTGGAGTTTTTCACTCTAAAGTTCACTATGTTTGTGTGTTTCATTCTCCGTGAAAAGAATTGAAGCCAAGTTAATTATCACCTTATTCATTACAAACATGATTTTTAATTTGTTTATATTATTAAGAATAATAAAACTCTATGTCCAGTCGATCTCAACTCATTACTTTGTGTTTAATATTAATGAAGACAAACATGAAGGAAAGAGAGCCATCACCAAAGCTCATCACCAAGTCATAATTAGCCACAACCTCTAAGTTTCTCCAAAACTTCCTCGTTCTTCCTCAAAGCAAAATTACCTGTACTTGGAAGAATAAACCACAATAATAATGATAATAATATAGATATTGCAAGTAAAAATGATGATAGTAATGTCAAGGTGGTGGAATGTGAAGAAGTTGTATTGCAAGAAGGATCAGAGAAATCTCGAGAATGGTCAGAAAGTTTGGTAGAAGATGTGGAGAGAGAAGAAAGTGATAGATTATGGTGTTTGGATAGCGAGAAAAATCTGGGGTCCTATTTTATCGATGACTTTTTGGATGAACAACTTAATAATTATTGGACCTACCCCTAAAGAAACAATTGTACGTACAATATTCAATAATGCAACCCCACCATATGTATATATATATATATATATATGCATGTAGTCATCATTATTACTATTATGATTTTATATTATTATAATTAGTACGTACGTTCAGGCCAAAAAAAAAAATAATAATTAGTACGTATATGTGTCTTTGGGTTTCTATATATAATAATTTTACATATGATAGTTTGATAGCTATTTGTGCTATATATATTTAATTAAGTGGGAGTGTACCAATAATTATTAGTTCTTCATAATTACAATATTATTCCATGTGTACGCAATGTTAAGAGATAATTATAATACCGGATTTTTTATATGCCTCAGTTAAAAATTTAAAATATAAAATTAACTAAAGTATAGCATTTAAAACTTTTTCATAAAACACTATATAACTAAATTAATAATTTAGTGGGACAATTACAAATACTATTAGGCTACGAAGCATGAACACTTTATTTTGAGGGCGTGTCACCGTGTCGGACACGTACATCCATACAACACATTTATAAGTTTTAGAATATAAAATTAATTTTTTGTGACTTTAACATAACAAACAATAGAAAATAATGACACACATAACATATATTATAAACAGATATTATAATTTGAAAAGTTTTTATCAAAATTTATAAATTTTTAATTATATATGTGTGTGTGTGTCGTGTGTCGTGTGTCATGCACGTAATTTTAAAAATTTGACGTGTCTGTGTGTTCGATCCATATCTGTATTAGTGTCCATGCTGCGCTTCATAGCTGTTGGGTTATGGGTTTGGGTCTTTGTCCAATGGACATATAGATAATTAATTACTAATTCTATGGGTGTGTTTGGGATGAGCTATTTGTAATTTTAACCATAACAAATTTTACAAACATTATATATTGGCCCCAAAAAATTTTTTAAAAAATTACAAAAAGGTCCCTGGATACATATTATCTAGGGACTAAAATGAAAACTTTAAAAAAAATTTGAGGTCAATATGTAATTTTTGCAAAATTTGTTATGGTTAAAATTATAAAATAGCTCCAAAGGGTGCCAAAGTGTTAATGGAGAATACCATAGGGTACCAAAGTGTCAGGTTTCAAACCACACGGTACCAAAGTAAAATAGGGTCAAACCACAGGGTACCAAAGTGTAATTTACCCATAAAATAAATTACTGAGTTTTAGATCTGATTTCATTAATTTTTTTAAAGTTCAAATGTGAAATTAAAAAAAAAAATAATGGGTGATTGGACCGTCGGTTCAACGGTTGGACCATCGGTTTAACAATTCTTGTTGGTCCAATCCGGTCTAACTACTAATTTAGTTTTAAGGCTGAACCAACTCGTTATAATGTCTGGTTGACGATTGGATCGGTCGGACCGTCTGGTCCAAATAACATTTATCTAATGGGATAATTACAAATATTGTAAGGCTATGAAGCATGAACACTTCATTTATTTTGAGGGCGTGTCACCGTATCGGGCACGTGTCCGTTTCTGACACCTATACGACATATATTTATAAGTTTCAGAATATAAAATTATTTTTTTGTGACATTAACATGACAAACAATAAAACATAATGACATATATTATAAATATATATTGTAATTTTAAAATTTTCTATCAAAATTTATGGCTTTTAATTATTTATATATATAAATATATGTCTCGTCGTGTCGTGTAATTTAAAGACTTTAACATGTCGGTGTGTCTGTATCTGTGTCGATGTCCATGCTTCATAGTTGTTAGCCTATGTCATCATGAGATGGTCTACCATCTAACAAGTGAAGCATTCAAAAAGATGACCAAACCTCTCGAATAGAAATGACATTTTGAGATGGACTATCCCCACCAAAATGTCTAAGTTAGGCTGATCTGACCTAAAATGAACATATATTTTCGGTCATATCTTATTATTATTATTATTATTATTATTATTATTATTATTATTATTATTATTATTATTATTATTATTATTATATTTTTATAGCTAATTAGCCATGATATGACTTGAGATTGATACCATGGGTGGTGCTTTGAGTTCAGCATAAAAATCACAATTTAACAAATATTCTATGCATTTATTATTAACAAAGTATTTTATAAGGATTTTGCATAAATTGTTTGTTAAGTGTTTCAGCCAAAAACCATAAATATAATGAAGAAACAAAGAATATTCGAAGATAAGAACAATCACAACACAAAATCTTGTTGTGCCGCCACGTGTGCCGCCGGCACAAGTGATGGCACACACCTCTGAGTCAGCATGACATCAGCAGATAAGCTTCAGTGTAAAAATAGGTTGTACCGTTGCCCGTGCCGCCAGAAATTTCCACGACACACGCAAAGACGCGGTCTAGGGTATGATTTGGACGACCAGGATTCAAGATATCGAGATGTCGTTGGGATATTCCGCATATCCCGCTGTGGCGCCAATAAATAGAGCTCATCATTTTTGTGCCCGAGCCCATTTTTGTGCCTATAAATAGAGCTCATCATTCCACCCTCAGGGCACACAAAAACACTTAAAAATACTACGAAAAAGCGCAGAGAACACGCAACGAGCACACAATCAATCGACAAAAGCATCAAGAAGTCTCCATATGGGATCTAATCAAGGTTTTGGTTATTTCTCCATGATGAGAGGCTAAACATCCTTGCTTCCCAGCGGAGTATCATGAAGGAGGCCGGAGTTCATCGTTCTTCATAGTTCAAGAAGTGTTTATTATTTGGTTATGTTTATTCGTTAGTTGTTCTTAGATGAAGGTTTGATTCAAGATAGAATTCGCAATAAATTTAGATTGGTTTAATATTTTCATAACTTATTTAGTGTAATTCTTTAGAACTACTTTGTTTAAGTGTTACATGAAATAAAGTTCCTCTATTTTCTTCACACGATTGTTTCGTTAATCGGTAGATAGAGTTATGATCTAAATCCTATCTTGTGCCATTGATCTATCATGAATGTTGTTAGTTTTAATTACTATTTCTCAGGTGGCAATACTAATTGATCTAATAACTAATTACTCGAGTCATCAAGGTATACAATAGTATGTGGACTTAATAAGCATATCTATGTAAATACTCATCCGTTATCTTTTATTGAGCAAGGAAGGCTGAGTTCGAGATACCTCCGTGGGATGCTTTCATTCACTAGTTACATTCACCGTTCGCAAGATAAACTCTTTCCTTACTTTAGAACTTTTAATTACTACAATTCACCTTTATAAAACTCTGTGCCGTGTTCATCAAGGCTTGTTCTTGATATAATCACTTGTTAAAATTCCTAAAAGTTTCGCGAGAGATTCAACCTTGGGTTAGCATCTATACTATATTTTAATATATATTAATACTTGCGAGGCTCGAATATTATTAATTTGGTACTACTAACGTCAAGTGCTCGGTCATAGGCCTTCAAATTCATCTTGAGAGACAATAACATCAAATAATTGCAAATCTGATGCTTCTTGATCCACCTCGTGTCCAATATATGCTCAACTAATCCATCATCATAATTAACCATCATCTTCAAAAATCATCGTTCATATTGTCATCACTATCTAGCTACTCTCATCTTCTATAGTAACTTCTTGTAGTGATCATATATCTAAATCACAATAAACCATTTTGTAAAATTTTTTCTCTCTCTATATATATACTTCAAAATTTTCTCTTGTCTTATATGTCTACCATGGCATATGTCAACAACAAATCTATCAGAAAACACTAATGCAACATAAAACATATTGAAGAAAAGTTAGTCTAATTAAGAAAAACCATCATTTTGCATAGTTTATGCTATATTAATTGACTACCTTCTGTTTATATAAAAAAAAAAAAAATCAAATTTTCACTTATTGATTGGAGACCACTCTATCCAACAACTTTTTTGGCCAATCACTCTACAATAATTACTATTATCAATCCCTTTCGGTCACAACATATAAAATAATCTCTTCAACAATATATGATAAATGTAAAATATTAATTTCTTAACATTAAAGAATAATGAAAAGCTAAAAGGATGCAAACAAAAAAAAAATCATTTTGCTGTATACTCAAGATCAAACTTGGGACAATGAAAAAAATTTATAAATCTTGATGTGTGAAAAAAAAATAGACTTGATTCTGCTTGTTAAAAGAGAAGAAGAGGATGTTGATTTTTCTTGTTAATATATTGAGAAAATGGTATGGATTATGTTCGCTCAAAACTTTGAGTTCGCTCAAAGGAACTATATACTAGCATTTTTCGCAAGATCCAATTGCTTTTGCATGAGTTTGATGAAGTCAGCACTCAGCATAAACCACATAATTTATCGTGAAGCTTGTGAATTAGAGTCTCTCCCATGACTTGGCTTTTTTAAGAGTGAGCTAACATCCCAGTTCGATTAAGCAATTTGGTGCTTTCTGATGCCATGGGTGTTTGTACTCAGATCTATTCTTTGTTTAGTTTTTCCTTTGTTATCTTTGCTCTTGGGCCATGAGGCCCTTTTCCTCACCAAAAAGAAAAAGAATTACATCATAATTAAAATGAAAGTATGAGGATAAAATTACGTGCAACAAAAATATAGAGACCAAATTATAAATTTAATAAAATTATAAGGATCAAATTTTAATTGAGTAAACTACTAAATTGGTCCCTAGATTATTGGCTCGCTGACAGATTGGTCCCCGAATTTAGGAAATTGACAAATAGGTCCCCGAATTTATCTAACGAGTCAAATAGGTCCCCGAATTTTTCTAACATTTGTCAAATAGGTCCTTCTGTGCATGTTATTCGGGGACCTATTTGACTAACGTTAGAAAAGTTCGGGGACCTATTAGATTCGTTAGAAAAATTCGGGGAACTATTTGTCAGTTTCCTAAATTTGGGGACCAATCTGTCAGCAAGCCAATAATCCAGGGACCAATTTGATAGTTTACTCAATTTTAATTTAACCAAAAAATAAATAAAACTAATGAAATGATATTTAATAATTTGTGTTAGGCCCACACAAAATGTTTAAAGGAAATGTTCCCTAATTTTGGAAGGTCAAACAGAAAAAAAAAAGGATAAAGAATTAAAAAATAGAAATCCAAAAAGAAATCTTCTGCTTTTGAGTTAAATGGGCCATAGTAATTTGACACATTTAAATGGGTTGATGCGTACAACATGAATAATTGAGTTGAGTTAGTAGTCCACTTAATTTACTATCGTTTTTTTTTTTAAAAAAAAATTAAACTATATCTACTACACAACAATATTGTGACAAAAATAATATAAAAATTAATATTATTATTTACAAAAGGGATCAATATGAGGTTTTAGCCTGTAATATTTTTATTATTTCATTTATACTCAATTACGTAACAATCTTCATAGATAATTTGTCCAAAATCATTGGTTTCCTAGTACCATATGTGCTTTAGCCCAACAAGCGGGAGTGGTTATCAAACTAACCGAAGATTGTCTCGAGGGTCCTTTATCTGTTACTCTTAGTGAGGTGGCTTCACCTCTTGATAAGTATCCTAAGGAAAGCTCGGACAGTAATTACGTTCAGCGATTTGAGATTAACGTTATCGATACTACTGACACCGAATCAGAGGAGGATCCTGAGGAATATATTCCCCACTATTCTCACGGTCCCAAGAATGAACCCACATTCCTTGAAAAGAAAGTGGCTAATCTCGAACAAACGGTGGAAGATCTACAAGCAACAATCTCAGCCCTTCAAGCTCGATTGAATAACGAGAAAGCATAAAATATCTCTACAATATTTAGAACACAATAGGGATTAGTCTAAGTCTAGTTTAGGATTAGTTTCTTTATTTGTTTTGCATTTTAAAATTCTGTCTTTTATATTTCTGTCATTTATGGATCGTTCTGTCTTTATTTTTCAGTCTTTTATTTTATTTTTCTAATATATTTGTCAACATTTTACCTTTGAATTATCATAAATAAAATATTTATTTGGACTTTTATTATTTTTATGATCTCAAGCCATTTTCCACCTATAAAAAAAATGATAAAAAATAATAATAATATAGTCTAATATTTCCCAATTTTTAATTTCTCCTCTTTTCTTTCCCTTCTACATTGAGGACAATACGTTGTTCTAAGTGTGGGGGAGAGAGGAGTAAATTCACACTCTTACCTTAGTTCTTTACTCTATTTGATTCCAACATTGGGGACAATGTTATGCTTTAAGTGTGAGGTTGAGGATTAATTTAGAGTAACTTATATTTTGGTTCACCCAAAAATTTCAAAATTGGTATTAATCTGAAAATTTTATAAACTTTAAAATTTTAAAAAAATTATTTTCACCTATTTTTAGTGCTTGATTTAAATTTACTTCACTTCTTATTTTTCACTTTTTGAGTAGAATTCGAATTAGTCGAATTTTTAATATGTTTTGAGTTTTGAGTGAATAATTTCATATTCATAATAAGAGTTTAGTCTTAGTTATTTTCTATAGCATAGGAATAATTTAAGTAATTTTCAAAGTTTAGTAGTATTGTTTGATTTTTATAGATCAATTTGAGAGAAACCCAGCCTAGTTGGAAGATTAAGCCTAAATAATATAATATATATATATCTACTTAGAGAGAGAAATTAGTCTCTTAGTTTTGTTTTCTCTAGAACTTGTCTTGATTCTTGGTTAAAGCTTAATAGATTTAATGATTATTAATATGATAGAGACACTTGTTTCTTCAACCCTTTATCCCAAACACTAGCCAATAACCATATATATATATATATCCTTTGTTAGCCCCTTTGAGCCTATACACTAAGGTGTAATTTTAAACCTTCTCATAAAAATGGACTTTTCAATTCAACTCTCAAGGGTGAATTTAGCTAGCAAAGTTATTAGAAAAATATATAAAAGATCTCGACAAAAAGAAAAAAAATATATAAGTCGAGCAAAAAAAAAATCAAAAGTATCTTTAAGAAAGCTCAAATATCAAAGTATTATCATAAGAGCCTAGTCAGTCAAAAGAATAGAGTCCTAAGCCATATGACTCAAATGAGCCTTACAGTGAACTAGCTACTTTCTTTTGGTGGATAAGTGAAGTTGATTTGTTAAGGAAAACTTGAAGAGAAATTTTAAAGTAAACGCCGCTTTTCTTTCTTTTCTCCCTATATTTCTTCATATAAATATTAGCATTTCCCATACATTACAACCCTATTAAAGTCCTCTTGATTAAGAATCATTATTTCGCTTAAAGTGGAGACTTTGAGAATTTTTACAAGCTTATGGTAGAAACTTAGTCTAAGGTATGACTAGAGAGAAATAATACCCAATTAGTGAGGAGAGTGATACACTTATAGAATTGGTCTTATAGAAATTGGATTGCACTAGTTTACAGAGTTACTTGCTTGGTGAATTCTCTAGCTCTAGATTGTGACTATGTGCTAGCCTTGAATCATGAACTTGGGAAAGTTCCTCGATTCTTTGGCATATTCTCTATTCTTCTACTTTGTACCTTTGCTCAGGACTGCAAAGTCTTAAGTGTGGGGGATTTGTTCAGCCCAAAAGTGAACAAGTTATTTGGCCTTCTTTTGATGTGTTTATAATAATAATATATTAGAATTAGACCAATTAATATGTTAAGGGCAACACCAAGGTGTGGTGAAATAAAGTAGATAAAATAGGTTAATTAGTGCTTATTTATTGTACTTTATAAATAAGTAGAACCCTACTTAATGGTTTATTCAGTGTTTCAGATATCCAAACAGGGCCAAACCAAGAGGGAAATATTAGAATAATCTAGAAGATCATGTTGAGCACAAGATATTCTTGTGCCGTTGGATGAGCCGCTAGCGCAAGCCAGGTAATTCCCGCGGCGCAAGTATCTGAGAGGAATATGACGTCAGCAAGTAAGCTTCAGCGCAATATTGTGTTGTGCCGTCTCTTGAACCAATGGCCAGAGTTGGAAATCTCGCGACGCAGATTAATTCGAAGCAATAGAGTATAATTTGGACGGCTAAGATTCAAGATACGAAGATATAATCAAAATATCACAGATATTTCGGTGCGCCTTCGTATTAGGCCGTCGGCGTAGATCAATGGACCAGGCTCAAAATATCTTTCTTGACATGCGGACCAAGCACACTACTCAGTACTATAAATAGAGGTCGTCATTCCACGCTCAAGGCGCTCATTCCAGTTCCAAGAGAGATATAGTTTAGTTTAGAGTAGTTCTCTGCCTAGAGCATGAGTAACTAAATAGGTAGATACTTGAGGAGTGCCTCAAGGATATGACTTGAGTTCACTATGTTTCGTTGTAGAGTCCAGATGTTGATGTTGCACTTATGAGGTATGATCAACTCCTTCAAAGGTAATTGTTGAAGTTGTTTATATATTAGATCTGTAGATCAATGCTTTATTAGGGAATGAAACCTTGACATTCCTGGAGTTTGTCTCTTTCTCGATTAATAAAGTTGCTCTTTAGGGTTTGCTAAAGAGTGTTCTATCCATCTCATAAATATAAGTAGGATTGTTATTGATTTATATATTTTTTTATTGTTCCGATATTGCAATAATATTGATTGCCTTGAAGAGCTTTGACAAATTGCTCATAACCTAGTTTGATTGAGTTACCTATCCCAATCTTATGTTCTCCCTCCATTATTTGATTTATTGTGTTTAAAGTTTAAATACATAGTCTAACTTGGTTAAGTAAATGCATATCAATTATCTATCCTCTATGATGAACGAACTATGATAGTCTATCTCTAGGGTTTTCTCTCAAGTATTGTTTTGACTCTTATATTATCTTATAAATCGTGACAACCCTCAAGAACAAAAGTTACAACCTTCGTCACAATTCTCTTAGCCTCATCACATTCAGTTCCACGAGAGATTCGACCTTGGGTTAGAATCTATACTATATTTTAATAAATATAGTTTATACTTGCGAGGCTCGAGTATAAATTTAATTTGATTCGTTTGGTACTTCATGACAAAGTGCCCGGTCACGGACAATATTACATTTTAAGTGTGGAGGAGAGGAGTAAGTTAGAGTAACTTACATTTTGGTTTAACAAAAAAAAACTTACATTTTGGTTGACCCAAAAATTTTAAATTTTAGGTGCTACTTTGAAAATCTTAAGAATTTTAAAATTTTAAAATTATTTTTGCCTATTTTTAGTGCATGATTTAAATTTTCTACATTTATATTTTTCACTTTTTGAGTAGAATTCGAATTAGTTGAATTTTTAATATGTTTTGAGTTTTGAGTGAATAATTTCATATTCATGATAAGAGTCTAGTCTTAGTTATTTTCTATAGCCTTAAAATAATCTAAGTAATTTTCGAAGTTTAGTAGTATTGTTTGATTTTTATAGACCCATTTGAGAGAAACCCAGCCTAGTTGGAAGATTAAACCTACAATAATATATATATATATATATCTACTTAGAGAGAAAAAAATTTAGTCTCTTAGTTTTGTTTTCTCTAAAACTTGTTCTAATTCAATTCAACTCTCAAGGGTGAATTTAGCTAGCAAATATTTGAAAAAAAGAGAAGAGAAAAGATCTCGACAAAAAGAAAAAAGAAAAAAATATATATTATAAGTCGAGCAAAATTATCAAAAAGTATCTTAGGGAAAGCTCAAGTATCAAAGTGTTATCATAAGAGCTTATCAAGAGAAAAGATTGGTCAGTCAAAAGAATAGAGTCCTGTGCCATATGACTCAAATGAGCCTTATAATGAACTAGCTACTTTCTTTTGGTGGATAAGTGGAGTTGAATTGTTAAGAAAAACATTAAGAGAAATTTTAAGTTAAACACCGATTTTCTTTCTTTTCTCCATATATTTCTTCTTAAAAATATTAGCGTTTTTCTCATTCATTACAACCCTGTTAAAGTCCTCTTGATTAAAAATCATTATTTCGCTTAAAGTGGAGACTTTGAGAATTTTTACAAGCTTATGGTAGAAACTTAGTCTAAGGTATGACTTAGCTTGAGAGAAATGATACCCAATTAGTGAGGAGAGTGATACACTTATGGAATTGGTCTTATAGAAATTAGATTGCACTACTTTACAAAGTTGCTTGCTTAGTGAATTCTCTAGCTCTAGGTTATGACTATGTACTGGTCTTGAATCATGAACATGGGAAAGTTCATTGATTCTTTGGCATATTCTCTTTTCTTCTACTTCGTAGCTTTGCTCAGGAGTGCAAAGTCTTAAGTGTGGGGGATTTGATTAGCCCAAATATGAACAAGTTATTTGGCCTTCTTTTGATATGTTTAAACTAATAATATATTACAATTAGACCAAATAATATACAAAGGGTTGCACCAAGGTATGACGAAATAAAGTGGATAAAGTAGGTTAATTAGCGTTTATTTATTGTACTTTATAAATAGGTGCGACTTAATGGTTTATTTAGTGCTTTAGATATCCAACAGGGCCAAACCAAGAGGGAAATATCTAGAATCAACGAGAAGATCACATTAAGCACAAGATGTTCTTGTGCCGTTGGATGAGTCGCCGACGCAAAGGAGGTAATTCCCGCGGCGCACGTCTCTAAGAGTATATGACGTCAGCACGTAAGCTTCAGCGCAATTTTAGGTTGAGCCGTCACTTGAGCCAACGGCCCAAGTGAGAAGTCTTGCGGCATATGCAACTTCGTGGCTTAAAGATATGTTTTGGATGGCTAGGATTCAAGATATGAAGATACAACGAAGATATTCTAGGATATTTTGCTGCGCTTCCGTGTTGGGCTGCCGGCACACGCAACGGCCCTAGCGCAATTTTGTTCGACTTCTTGCGGACCAATCATACTACTCGTGCCTATAAATAGTGCTCGTCATTCCACGCTCAAACTCGCTGGTCGAACACCCGTCATAAGGTGTCAAGCGAGCCAAATTTAATTATACTTGAGCCCTGCAAGTATAACTATATTTATTAAACTATAGTATAGATGCTAACCCAAGGTCGAATCTCTCGCGGAACTCGATGTGATGAGACTAAGAGAATTGTGATGGGGATTATGAATTAGAGACTTTAGGGTTGTCACGATTTAATAAGATAATATGAGTCAAAATAATACTTGAGAATAAACCGTAGATATAGACTATCATAGCTCGTTCATCATAAAGAAGAGATAATTAATGTGCATCCACTTTACCAAGTTAAATGATGTATTCAAACTCAAACACAATCAATCAAACAATGGTAGATATTATAAGATTAAGATCGATCACTCATCCCAACTAGGTATGAGTAATTTGTCAAGCTCTTCGGGACAATCTATATTATTGCCACATCGGAACAATAAACAAACAAAGAACAATCCTAATTATAATTATGAGATAAATAGAACACTCTTTAGCAAACACAAAAAGAGCTAACTTTATTGATCATGCAAAAGACAAACTCCAGGAATGTCAAGGTTTCATTCCTAATTAAGCATTGATCTAAGAATCTAATGTATAAACAACTTCAACAATTACCTTTGAAGGAGTTGATAAAATGTTGCTTTCAAACAAATGTTTGAGGAGAGATCAAGCTTTTCTGCCTGCAGGATGTAGACATTTTCCTTCATGCTTCTCTCCATAAAGATTTGATCGTTATCCTTATCATAGATACAACACCTAGCAGCTCCAAAGGTAACTTTATGTCCTTTGTCACAAAGTTGACTGATGCTGAGGAGGTTATGCTTCAGTCCTCTGACCAGACATATTCTATCTACGAAAAAAGTAGGAGAAAGAGAAACTCTCCCAATGCCAAAAATTCTTCCTTTAGCATTATCTCCAAAGGTTATAGTTCTCTTATCCTTACAGTTGAAGGAAATGAGGAAATCTTTGTTTCCCGTCATGTGCCTCAAACAACCTGAGTCTAAGTACCACTTTCTGGACAAGTTCCTTGAGGAGAAACAAACCTACAAGCATAATCAACTTTAAGCTTAGGTACCCATTCTTCTTTGGGTCCTTTGGGGTTAGTCACAGACTTAGTTCTTGTATCAACACATTTCCTGGGAACCCATACTTTCTTGATTTTGCTTTTCACAGATATATCAGAAGAAGAAGATATAATATTGTATTCATATGATAAATTACACTTCTTCCTACTTTTACAACACACTTTGTTAGCAAAAGGATTAGGATGTTTTCCATAATATTTCTTTTTCTTCATACTATCAAAAGGATTCTTAAGCTTCTTTCCTCCTAGACCAGACTTGTCAAACACATTTCTCTGTATGCTAAGCATGTAATTTAAACTTTCAGTTCCATGAACAAACTTAGCTAGATCCTATTTCAGTTTTGCATTTTCACTTTTCAAGATATCAGTCTCATTTAATAAGGCAATAAATTTCTCATTTTCCTCTATGATGACATCTAGCTTATTGTCATGCTCAAATATTAAAAGCTTACTTTCTAATGCATTATTGTCAGTTTTAAGCTTCTTATAAGAGACAGGCAAGCCATACCATAAATTATGAATTCTCATTGAATCTTTAACAATATCATCAACACATAAATCATCAAGATTTTCATCATCACTATCTATATTTTTAGTAACTCATCAATAGGTAGCTTTATAGGTTCTTCTTGAGGAGGAATCTTTGCAGACATGAGATAGAGATTTGCTGTTTCTGTTTCCTCATCAGCTAGTGTAATGGTGAAGTGATCTTTGCTTTGGACTTCTTCGAAGCCCTCACAAGAGTGAAAGGTTTCTGTTGAGGTAATACTTGCAACCTCATAATCAATTGAAATTTCATCGACTGTAGCTCCTTGGTTGAAGATTCGAGCATCTTCATCATCAAAGGTTACAGGGACATAATCTTCATCATATATTTCTCTCATGTAATCCCAGATATCTCTTGCATCTTCAAAATCCGAAAAGTAACATGGTTTCTTATCAAGTACTGATTTTCATATGAAGTGGTAAGCTCTGAAATTTAAATCATGTTTTTCAAGATCTTCTTCCCTCCACTCATCCATTGGAGTTCCTATTTCTTGTGCAAAAATCTTGTATGGACCTTCTTGTGTGATCGTCCATAACCTATAATCTGTTGCTTTCAGGAACATCTCCATTCTTATTTTTCAGTAGGGATAGTTTCCCCGTCAAACATTGGTGGTCTGCTGATAGCGTATCCTTCTTGGCATTCTATATGATCTCGATCGTTTATCTAAGAATGTTAAGCCTACACAAATAAAGAAAACACGAGCTCTGATACCAATTATTAGTCAAATGAACAACCAAGAGGTGGGGGTGAATTGGTATTTTTAAAAATATCATGATATATGTATTGTGTATCTACGGAGAATTCACTTTGAAGCCACTAATCCCTAGATACATCTATTCCATTTTGGACCTATTCCAAGTATATGGATTTGTGCTAAAGATTCAAAACCCACATTTTCATCTTTTTAAGATAAAAAAATCCAATAGATTTCAATTTTATGCAAAATGCTTAATTTTTTACCAACTCAGTTCCTTAAAAGGATTTTCTGCAAAACACAGAGTTAGGAAATAACAGATATGGAGTTGAGAGTGATGCTACGTCCAGCATATATAGTGGTTCACACCAAGTTTGCAACTGATACTACGTCCACTCCTCAAGCACAAACCAAGCGAGTTTTTATGAATGTTTGGTGTTGGACTAAATTTTGATATAATTAATTATTTATGTTTTTGATAATTTGCAAAAATTTTGTTTAACTATGTGTTTGGACTATATTGCAACATCTGTTATCTTTTATCAAACACAGGGACTAATCTGCAACTTCTGAATATATTTCTGTCCCATTTCATGTTTTATCTCAAGGCCTAATATTCATGTTTATGTATGCTTAATGTATTATATGAGAATATGCCTTGTAGGGACTATATTGCATAAATTGAGAGTTTGATGTCCCAATATGTATTTTCAGACTAAGCCAAATGATACTCATTTTCATATCCTATGATTTTCACAGAATATATTCCTAAAAATCATTCCTCAGGATTCGTTGGTGAATTTACTCAGTTGTTTGTGAATTTATTGCCACATGCCTAATTGAATTAAGAATTAAATGT
>QANZ01041969.1:60254-77556 GCA_003254925.1 Chamaecrista fasciculata
AATATATAAAGAGACCTCTAGCTGGTTGGTTAGAGGTGTGGATGTAGGATAAGGGAAATTTCCGTATCAAGGATCATACCCTTATTTGAACCACTAAAAGTTTTGGTGTGTTTTACATTTCCTGAATATTTATTTTTGTTAAGGAAACTGTTTTTACGCACTTCCTGAACATTTTATTCTACACTGATTTTAAAGGAAGCTGCGTCCAGGAACATTGTTATTTCCTAACAATATTTTTCAAGGAAGTACGTTCAAGGAAGTGTCAGACTTCCTGACAAGGCTTTTTCAAGGAAATATATTTTCAGGAACAACTTAGTTTTTGAATATACTCTTCTAAGTATAAGGAACTGTCATACTTCCTCTGGAAGCTTTTCAAGGAACGAATTTTCAGGAAAAGATTTTAAAGTTTCCAATCCCCCCCCCCCCTCTTGGGATATTTTCACTATCTTATTTTCTAACATTTGGGTAACCAGTAAAAGAGCTAACCCTTTTCTCGAGGGTTCACCTATATGGTTTTATGGCTCACTCGTACACTCACAACCCAATATCCACCCAGAAGCTTTCTAAGCTATTACCAAACCTGTTCAACTCACCCAAAGGGTTTTACGTATGAAGTTAGAATAGCCTTCTAGGTACTACATAGAATGAGTAGGAGAGGATTTGTGTTCTTCTCACTAAGAGAATAGTCACTAAGACTAATAGCACTAAGCTAAGAATGAAGAGAATACATAAGAGAGTATAGAATGTTCAGCTCGACGTTCTTCTTCATTTCTTGATCTGCTTCTTGTTTATATAACTCTTGAGGAACTAGTCGTTAGGAGTGGAGCTTCAACGGTCCAAATCGTGCAACGACTCCTTTTGATTATCAAAGCATGTTGTCCATCACGAAATCTTGGCCAATCTTCACTTTAGCCTTGTATTAAATTCTTGATGGAGCTTTTCACGTTTTTCTGCTTCCTTAACGTCTATATTTTGGTTCTATCAGCACTCAGCATTCCAGTACCTTCAACACAGTAGCTTTGGTCTTTTCAATATGCTTCAAAGTGTTGGTAAGCAAAGTCGTTGGCATTTTTCCTTTTTGTACTTCAACTTCTGCATCACACAAACAGGAGACGAGCATTTCCTCGAAAGGAAATAAGTGCAGTATAACTTTCTTTTTTAAAAATGGTAAAAGCCTATTAACCAGGAAAGTTGTTGGCAAAAGCAAAAAGTGAACAAATCACTTTTAGGAGTCAAATTTCAGACTTGGGATTGATTAAGCAAACATTTGACATTATCAAAAACTTAATTTCATTTAATTAAAATGAATTAATTAATTAACTAAATTATTAATTAATAACTCATTAATCAAAATTTAGTCCAACAATGTATATGACTTGCACATGCTTTTTTCCGTCAAAATGTAGTAGAAAAAGCATTTTGGGTACCAAAATACTAACAAGTAACAACGAATAGAACATGGTACTAAAATATCACCGTTTAAAGAATATGGTATCAAAATTGAATCGGTCCATATCTCAGGATACTAAAATGTAATTTACCCTTTAATTTTGGATTATTTTGTGAGTTTCAGTGTCAATATGACAATATCAATTGCTCTTTTATAGTCATCATCTAATTTAGCTTAAGCCTTCAAGTTCTGTTCCAGCAAGGACTTCGTATTGTATGTTGGAGGCCTTGTGTGGGGCATTGGATTGGTGTCCTCAGGTTCATTTAAGTCCTGATTGTTCAGTTAAATGTAATGTACATGCTTTCCTTCTTCCTTTAGATAATTTAAAGGTCAGTTGTTACTCTTTTTATTTATTTTAGACCAATTGGTTTGTCTTTGAATATTATAAATGGTGAATAATGAATAATGTTTTTCTTAGGATTTTGATGCTAGGACATGTCAAGTATATATGGTATCTCATTTGTAGTTTTTGGTGGGACAAGGTTTTAGATGGAGAAGTTGAGTGTTCTAGTTTTCTGTTATTATTGCATTATGAGTAAACTAACAATTTGGTCCTTGAAATATCATTGATTTGACAACTCGATCCTTGAAAGATTGAAATATATAGTTTAGTCCCTGAATGATCAAAACGGTATACTAATTATTCTGTTTCTTTGTATAAATTGTATATTATTTCAATTTTTTAGTTACTAAAAAATAGGGTAAATTACACTTTGGTACCCTGTGGTTTGACACTATTTCACTTTGGTACCCTGTTGTTTGAAACCTGACATTTTGGTACCCTGTGGTATTCTCCATTAACACTTTGGTACCCTTGGGAGCTATTTTGTAATTTTAACCATAACAAATTTTGCAAAAAATATAGCGTTTTAATTTTTCAGGGACTAAATATGAGTTTGATATTTCAGGGACCGAGTTGTCAGCTTAGTGATCTTTCAATGAAGGATAAGGTTCATATTGATTGTGATAATGGTGATGGGTTAGATTATCCACAAGCCACGACCAAAGAGTATTAATAATTATCTCATTGAATTACTAATACATATATATGAAGTTTGTTTGTTAAAGAGATTGTTTTTTAATTATATTTAAAGACCATTTTATAATATTCACTATTGAACTAATTAGCAAATATTTTGACTATATATCAAACATAATTTTCATAAGATACGGTCCCAATTTTTTTAAGTTTGGTCCTTTTCCTTGCTCAAAACTCTTTGGATCTTGTGAGTTGAAGATCTTAGCTTTATTCAAGATCAATGAAAACTCCAGAATCTAGATTAGTGATTTCGGGCCTGTTTGATTTTGTTTTTTAGAAATAACTTTTTAACACTATTATTAAACCTGTTTCTAAAAACAGGTATTCAGAAACAAAAAAAAAATTGGTAAACTAATTTTATTAGAGGAGAAGATGGACTTCATAAATTTTTGCAAAAATTATAGAATGCCCCCAAATAGTTTTAAAATTTACAAAAAGTCCTTAGATCATCATAATTGAAGACTAAAATAAAATATATAAAACCATTTAGGGTCAAAATGTAATTTCGAAAGATTTTGGAAAAAGGGTAAAATTAGAGACTAGTCTTAAATTTGGAAAAAGAAAAAACAATGCAGTGTAGTCCTACCAAATTGTACGTTCAATCACAGGCATTAACCAAATCTAAAGTCAAAGCTTCATCAAATCTGAAACTGGAGACTAAAGAGGATATATACATTCACAGGCATGATTGAATAATTCCATGTGATTATATTTGTCTTGGCAAAGCCCTTAAGCAATTTCAATCACGTGAAGATAAATATAAGTTGGGAAATGGATTTTTGAAGTGTAAGATATCTTCGTATAATGTTTGGAGTGGATGCTCATTATTATATATTTTTGTCACAATCTTTTGTTAACGATGGTGTTTTTGTCGCCCTTGTTTTCTTTGTAATTTATCTTCCTAGCTATCAATTGAATCAGCTGTCTCTGTTTTTTTCTTGGTCAAAGTGCATTTTTGTTGGTCTTATAATTTATGTTAAAGTCTCAATTTGGTCTCATAATTTTTTTGTTGCACGTTTGGTCCCGTATTACTTTTGGTCCTATATTTTTTTGTCAGGTTCTAAAATTGGTCTCATATCTTTGCAAGACGTTTCATCGTTAATCCCACCTGACCAAAAGATATAGGACTGACTTTGCACTTGACCTAAAGATACATAAGATCAATTCTACAACCTAACTAAAAGATACGAGATTAATTTTGTAACCTGGCCCAAAGATATGAGACAAAATGTGTAATATACAAGATCAAATTTACAACCTAAGCAAAAAATATGAGATCAAAGTGCAACAAAGAAAATTATATGGCTAAATTGAGACCTGAACTAAAGTTATTATTGGACAAAAAATGTACTTTGACCTATAAAATATTATTTTAGCCTCATTAAGTGGTTAAATTTACTTCATTGCTTTGCTTTAATTGACAGCATCCCATTGACTATGAATGGTCTGTTTCTCCTCCTCATCATGATTATTTGCTTGCTGGCTGCCATGATGGAACGGTATGATATTGATTGCTTGTTCCTCAATTCTCTGTACTTCAATTTTCATAATGGTCCATCTAGCTTTAATAATTAGAAAAGAAACCATCTATCATGCATGCTGAGAAATTATGTATGTATTTGTGTGTTTGTAGTTGTTTGTTTCATAATGTGTCATTTTCTTATTATGCGTGTCCTCTAGATCAAACTCATATGTACTGAAGGCACAAACGTTTGATGAGTTTTAAAGGCCAATTAAGACATTTAAAGGTGAATTAAGGCAATTAAAGACTAATTAAGTATGAGTACGTGCAAAAAAAAAAGGTAAAGTACTATTTGGTCTCTCCTTTTTCACACTTTGAACTATTTGGTCCCTGCATTTTTGAAATAGACTATTTGATCCCTCATTAATCACAAATGTCAACTCGTTAGTCCCTCCAGTCTATATCTGTTACTAACTGATAATAGGCCCAATAATTAGGAGGCCCAAAATGGCAGAACATGCCCTTGATCCAGTAGGCTACAAACCCACCAGATGGATCACATGGGCGTGAACGCCCTACATCTCGCTTAGCCAAGGACGCCCACAGCCACGGTGGAAATGGGCGTCCACGCACCAACAAATAAGGAAACATTCCCTGAATCAATCAGGAACCAATCAAGGATCGCTCAAGAACCGCTGCCAATCAAGGCAAGTCAATCAGAGATCCTTCCCCTTGATAGCGCCTTGGTCATCAAGGCACCTTTCACAGAAAAGGAAATTACATGGGAGTCAAGGATCACAATTAGATCAGTCAGGATCACAATCAAGCATCCATGCATTTATGGCGAGATCACGCCAGATCATCCTCAGCCAGTATAAAAGGTTAACCCTTCACACTGGAAAAAGGTACGCTCTCTACTCAGTCAATTGACGTTATTGAGCTCATAACCCTTACTAACTTAAGCATCGGAGGTGAATCGCAGGGCCACCCTGTATGTTCATTGTCTTGCAGGTAACCTTTGACCCAGAGTTACCTCATCTGAACCAGGTAATGACCCCCGGCCAGAACCTAGTTCATCACTGGCACCGACTTTGGGGACTTTCATACAAAGTCCTATTTTATTTGCTATCTTTAATTTTCTGGTTTATGCTTTGTTTTATTTTCTGAATATGATGAACTCCTGGGAAAAATCGTATAAATCTACTCTTTATATGTCTTTTCTAACTTGAATCTTCATCTGAACCAGAGAAAGAACGATGACATCAAACCCAGCTGATTATCAAACTCCGGGAGGCTCAGTGACTCAATTCGTGCAGGATTCGACGCTCCTCCCTCCGCCCGGATTTCCAACCATTCAAAAAACGCCGACGCTGCCGAACCTAGTTCTAGCGGGGCAAAACACCATAGCACCAGATGATGGAATTGTCGCCTTTAAGGAAGGCATGCGAATGGAGATGGAAGAACTCCGTATCGTATCGAAAACATGGCTGCCGAGAAAGCCAAAGGAAAGCAGGTCGTAGAGTACCTTGGGAACAATAACCTGGAGTCCACTCATGAGAACGAAAATTCAGCAAGCCAGCTGCCAAACCTAGAGCAGCAGGCCCCTCCAAACCTGCAACCAACATCGCACGTGGCAGCCACCAGCCAACCTGCACAGCAGCAACTGTGGCCTGGTGCCTACGCCTATCCGCCGCAAGGGTACTATCCACAGTATTACTCAAGACACGACGCTTACGCCCAAGGAGCATCCGGCGGGACATACCAGCCAGCGGGCGTTTACGACCCCACGCAGTCATCAAATCCACAAGGACGTGTGAATCCGCCCCCAGTGGCAGAAGGAATCCTTGCACCCCATGTGCAAGCGGCAGAACTGGATAAGAACTACAAAATGCCAATGAAACTGACGACGTACATAGGCGAGAAAGATCTAGACAATCACTTGCTCAGCTTTAAGGCTGCCATGAACATCTCCAACATGGGAGATCATCAAAGGTGCAAACTTTTCCTGATAACTCTAGAAGGACCAGCTCTAGATTGGTTCTCAAAATTTCTAGTAGGCTCAGTCCACTGCTTCAGGGACTTGGAGGATATGTTCAAGCAACGATTTGTGCCCAGCAAAGTGTACAAGCAGCCAATGGCGGTCTTGACTGACATTAGGCAGAACAAGGGAGAATCGTTGAGAGATTACTTGGCAAAGTTCAGCAAAACGTGCTTGAACATCAAGGAGGTTGGAGACAAAATAGTTGTTTACTCTTTCCTCGCAGGGATCAGACCGGGCCACGCCCATAAGGAACTGACTCATAGAGCCCCAAAATCGGTGGGAGAATTACTCTCAATGGCTGAAGAATTCATAACCAAGGAGGACCTGGACAAAACCCAGCGAGATCGCATCGCAAGACTTGAGCCAGACGCGAGGAAGCCACAAGGCAGGAGAGCTGGAGAAAGCTCAAAGGGGAAAGGACCCTCACAGGCGTCCACGATCTCCCCCTCGAGGAAAGTACACTGTCTACACAATACTCTCGGTAACTCAATCAAAAATCTTTCGTGAAATCGTCAATATGGATCTCCTTCCGAGACTCACAAAACGCCCCAGAAGGGCAGGACGAAACGTGGATACCAGCAAGTTCTGCAGATACCACAGAGGAGAGGGGCACACTACTAATGAGTGTGTCACCCTGAAGGATGGAATAGAGAACCTCATTCAGCGAGGACGCCTCCCATCCATGTTCATCAAGAAGGATGGCTACAAGAGAAATAGAGATGAGAAAGATGCCCAAGAGGCGAAGAAAACCAAGGGCGGTGACGACAAAAGAGGGGACCGGCGCACGCTGCCCAAGGAAGACAAGCCAACAGGCATAATACATATGATTTCAAGAGGCATAGAGAAGAATGGGGCAAGGACCCCACACAAAAGAAGAAAGGTGAACAGATCCATACTCAAACTTCACTACAAAGAGCCAGCTGCTGAGGAGAAATGGGTTGAACCCATAACATTCACTGACGATGAATTGTGGGAGGTCAACCGAGAATATGATGACCCCATGGTAATCACAGCCCATATTGGCAACTTCACTGTAGAAAGGATCATGATAGACCAGGGTTCCTCCGCGGATATCTTTTACAAACGATGCTTTGATCAATTGGGAATCCCGATGGAGGACCTGAAAGACCATTACGGGAACCTGATAAGTCTCACTGGGGATCAATTTCCAGCCATTGGAAAGATCGACCTAAGGATCACAGTGGGAGATTATCCTAGAGTAACCAGCAACACCATCGAATTTATAGTAGTGCAGGCGCCCTCGGTGTACAACGTCCTCCTAGGACGCCCATCTCTGAACAAAATGAGAGCAGTGATCTATACTGCACACCTGCGCTTGAAGTTCCCAACGCCCCAAGGAGTGGAACAGGTGAGGACCAACCAGGTGACCGCAAGGCAATGCTATGCAGTGAGCCTTGAGGCGACCAAGGAGGACGAGCATAAAAGGAAGGCAAGAATGCCCAAAGATGACGACAACGCCAATGAGGCGGTGGACCCTGAAGTCCTGAACTGCAAGGTAGAGGATTTCAGAGACGAGGTCGAAGCACAGAGACCAAAGCCAATGGGGGACCTAGAAGTCGTCCAGCTGGGAGATAACACGGAGAAAACCGTGCAAATCAACATGCTGCTGCATGAAGCTGAAAAAGCTGAGCTCATTCAGCTCCTGAAGGCGTCCTCAGACGTCTTTGCCTGGCGTCCTGCCGACATGCCAGGGATCGACCCGAAACTCATCTGTCATAGCCTAAACACGGATGGAAGAGCCGGAGTTATCCAGCGAAAGCGCCTATTCGGCCAAGAACGCCAGACGACGACCAAGGAGGAAGTGAGCAAGCTCTTAGTTGCGGGCTTCATCAGGGAAATGAAGTACCCTGAATGGCTTTCCAACGTAGTGTTGGTCAAGAAAGCCAATGGAAAATGGAGAATGTGTGTTGACTTCACTGACCTGAACAAGGCTTGCCCAAAGGACCACTACCCTTTGCCTAACATTGACAAACTGGTGGATGGAACATGCGGTCATCAGACCATTAGCTTCCTGGACGCCTTCAGCGGCTACAACCAGATCAAAATGAATACTGAGGACGCCGAAAAGACGTCCTTCATCACCGAACTGGGAACGTACTGTTACACAGTGATGCCTTTCAGATTGAAAAATGCTGGCGCCACCTACCAGAGGATGATGGATCTTTTCTTCAAAGATTACATCGGGAGGAACCTGGAGGTGTACGTAGATGACATGGTAGTAAAAACCAAAGAGGGAGGAAAGCACACTGAAGACTTGAAAGAGATCTTCAACCAATTGAGGAAGTACTAGATGAAACTGAACCCCTCCAAGTGTGCCTTTGGGGTCAATGGAGGAAAGTTCCTGGGATTCATGCTCACCCACAGAGGAATTGAAGCAAACCCAGATCATTGCAAGGCTATTCTGGAGATGAAAGCTCCAAAAACAGTCAAGGAAGTTCAACGCCTCAACGGTAGGCTAGCGGCTCTTCATAGGTTCCTGTCGAGGTAGAAGGCGCCCAGCGCCTCGTTAGCAATAAAGCTTTTTAGCTACTATTTTCATCAGTTTTAATATGTCATGTCTTTAAATTTCGTCTTTATTCATATTACAATTTATTTTCAAGTCATCATGTAAGCCGTCTCACGACGCACAATTTCCCATTAATAAAACGAGTATTACTCATCACGAGTTCTCTTTACATTCAGGTCTGCCGATAGATGCTTACCCTTTTTCAAAACGCTAAAAGCGAACAAAAAGTTCGAATGGACCAAGGAATGCGAGGAAGCCTTCCAGGAGCTGAAAAAATATTTGGCGTCATCGCCAACCCTGGTAATCCCAATTAGAGACAAGCCCATCTACGTCTACTTGGCGTCCATGGATGAGGCAGTCAGCTCAGCTATGGCGCTAAAAGTGGGAGAAGAACAAAAACCCATCTA
This sequence comes from Chamaecrista fasciculata, assembly GCA_003254925.1. NCBI lineage: Eukaryota > Viridiplantae > Streptophyta > Magnoliopsida > Fabales > Fabaceae > Chamaecrista > Chamaecrista fasciculata. Next base: position 69,181 of record QANZ01041969.1, read on the forward strand.
CTTCACCAGCAAAATGCTGACAGGAGCAAAGAAGCGGTATCACCGTTTAGAGAAATTAACTTTCTCGTTACTACAATCAACAAGGATGTTGAGACATTACTACCATCAATACCAAATCATTGTCAGAACTGACAGACCCATCAAGCAGATGGTTGAACAACCTGACATTACGGGAAGAATGTCAGTCTGGTCGGTGGAAATCTCAGAATACTGGATAGCCAATGAGCCCAGAAGGGCCATCTAAGGGCAGGCACTAGCAGATTTCGTAGCCGAAATGACGGGACCCGAGAATGCCAAAGACTGGACGTGGAAGGTACACATTGATGGTGCAGTATCCAACTCACAACGAGGTGCAGGAGTAGTGATGCGAGCCCCAGATGGCTCCATCGTGGAACAATCAATAGAAATTGAGTGCCCAATCACCAATAATCAAGCGGAGTACGCGGCCATGATAGTTGTTCTGAAATTAGTAGCAAACTTCGGTGCCAAAAAGCTAGAAATCTTGAGACACTCCCAACTGGTGATACAACAGATGAACGAAGAATACGAAACAAAAGACCCAATCATGGTCCAGTACGCCAAAAAGGCGAAGAAAATCATCGAAGGCTCTGGAATGGAAGCTGCCTTCCAGCATATCTCACGAAATGACAATGACAGAGTAGACGAGCTCGCCAAGCTGGCGTCCAAGCCAACCAAAGGTGGCAGAGACTCCATCATCAAAACAACTCTAAGGGAGTCGTCAATCCTAGAACAGGATGTTCTTCCCACAGAGGAAGTTGATGACTGGAGAACGCCAATATTCAGATATTTGGCCACCAACGCCCTCCCTTCAAACAAGAACGAGGCCAGAAAGGTCACAAGGAGATCTGGCAGGTATTTTATTAGGCAATGCGCCTTATACAGGAAAAACTTCAATCATCCTGGAGCCAAGTGCATAGCAGGAGACGAGATCAACAGAGTGTTAACAGAAGTCCACGAAGGACTATGTGGAAGCCAACAAGGACCAATGGCGATGCGAAAGAAAATCCAAAGAGCAGGCTACTACTGGCCTACAGTCTAGCAAGATGCAGAGAGCGTTGTCCGCTCGTGTGTGAAATGCCAGAAATACGCTAACATGATCCATTCACATACTGCCTCCCTAAACGCCATCACCTCACCATGACCCTTTGACCTTTGGGGGATAGACATAGCAGGTGTTGGGAAATTACAGGGGCGCAACGCAGCGGAAAAACAAAATTAAAAACGCGTAATAAAATTAAAACCAGGCGCACGAATGATGTCTTTCCCAAGGATCCGCTATATGGATCTGTATCAGTAAAAGGATTAGAAATTTACCCAATTCAATCGGTGACTTTTGTGTCTGTGATGCTGAGGAGTCCACTCCAAGCGTGCTCCCTCTGCCGGTGATCCACACGAACAGTTTTAGAGATGCCTAGGTGCTAGCCTCCTTCACTTCTCCAAGTGAATCAGGGACCTCTATCAACGATGTTCTTGAATTCAAGAACAATTCTCGAATTCCTAAGAACAATGATGGCGCCTATGATCAGGAATCCAATTCCTGATCTCACACACCCTTGTCACCCAAACCCTAAACTCCTTTAGTTTTGTGCGCCACTTTCTCTCTTTAGAAAAACCAGGGCTGTGTTTTCTCTCTCCTCACCAAGAGCCAAAATCGAATTTTGCTCTTGTGATATGCTAGGCTAAAGTCGAGTTTCCCTCTTGTGCAAGGCTTTATAGAATTCGACTTGTGCTATCTTATTTATAGGGTTTGGGGATTTTGATAATTTTAATTAGGGAATCCCTAAATTATAGGATTATCAAATTATAAAATTATGAGATTACTATAATATCATAATTTTAGGACTTGAAATCCTAATTAAAATATTACCTTAATATTTCAATTTGAATTCAAATGCAATCTTTGAGAGTCAAATTGGAAGATCAAATCTCCCCAAGATTCTCTACCCATGCGCCATCCCCCTTTAATTTTGTTGGAATTTAATAAATTAAAATAACAATCCTAACTCTTATGAAGTTATAACTAACTTGTTATTTCCAACAATATTGAATTAAAATATTACCCTAATATCTTTAATTCAATCTTTTTGAATCTTGAATTCTAATTCATTATTGAATTAAAATATTACACTAATATCTTTAATTCAATTTGAACCTAGAATTCGAATTACCCTATAAATATTGAATTAAAATATTACCCTAATATCTTTAATTCAATCTTTTGAAATCTAGATCAAATCTTTGAATTCAAATTTAAGCCATGATTTTAATTAACAAAACATTTTCATTAATTAAAATACTACTATATGAGGCGCCAACCTCTCCTCCTATTATCCTAATATTAGTGAATTTAATAAATCAATAATTTCCTAACTTTTAGGAATCTTATCCAATTTATTATTTCCCAATATTATAAATAGGAATATAATTGTAAATAGACTAATCCTATTATCTATTTAACAATTAATATATATATATATATTTAAACTTGTCCCACAAATTTAAATATCATATGTGTAGACATTTATTTAAGACAAGATTTCATGTCCCAAGACAGTCAACTATGTCTTAAACGGTGTCACTAATGTGACCCACGAATTAACCCTAATTCGTGTCCCAGCGTGGCATCTTGATCCTTCTCGTGTGTGACCCAACAAGCCCCACGTGAAGTTGGCAGCAAGTCATCTCCATGACTCACAAGTCGAGAGCGGACTCTAGCAAGCCATCACGACTACCCAAAACACGTGAGTTATCGTTTATCGCCAAAGACAACTTTACCTTAGTACCACCTTGTCTTGATCCCTATTGTCCTACGATATTTTGGTCATGGATTAGGCACGGGAAAGTCATCCATAATCCAAACCTCAACATTCTCGATTCCTTGAGTAAGTCCCATTTACTAGTGTGGCCACACATTCCTTGGACAGACTCATCAATGGGCCCAGTTAAATATCTCCCATCTCTAATGAGGGACAAAATTCCATCTTGGTCAACCACATTCCTCATTACGGTAATCAACCAAACCCGTACCTAGCCCTTATGGTTACCCTACTACGGGTAACGTTAGACTAGGCCAAAGTTTGACAACTACAATGCCGGAATTATGAAGACCTCAGGTCTAAGGGCATCATGACAGGTGTACAGGAAAGGCTAGCTGATGACTAAAACCCATGCAGGACTCTCCGGGTCAGTCCAGCAACTTGCAACCCTTTACATAATTGCACCATGACTCTCGTTCCAGCATCTAGTGCATGTCTCTCTATACACCGGGGTCATGCCGGTCTTAGTTCATTTTCGCTCCCACGAAAACAATCGACCAGGGACAGATTTAGATTAATTATCACATAATTAACCACAGACTGTTATCATAGTAAACATGCTAATAATATGATAACCATTAATTTATCTCCATAAATTAATACATATGTTCAAAACATATACATAAGATGATTGGCCCTAGGGCACAATCTCCATCAAACTCCCACTTGCACTAGGTACAATCATTAATCAAACTGTTCCTACACTAGGAACATCCATCAATGTGTCTAATCTCCATCGACAATACATGGCATTCATGTAGGACCTGTGCTGGGGTTTCGTAAGAGAATCGGCAATATAATCCTCGACTGCTACCTTTTCATATCTTGATATCACCATCTCTAGGTGATCACATCTGAGTATATATCACTGTCTGAACATCAGTGGGGAACCCATTTCCGTTTGGTGTCTTCCTGTCTCTACAGGGTGACCACCACGCATACTTCAGACACTAGTTTTAGAGTCTGCGTCTCTAGGCGACTAACCCATTCTTGTAGAATCAGCAATCGTGCTCTGCTTGGAAACATTCCAACTCACGATGCCTTCGTTCAGGAGAAAACATGTTTCCGTACTGCGATTTAAAATTCATCTTGGTAGGTGGAAAATGGGCATCTGTGTAACCAATTACACATTAATTCCTTCATAAACCAAGAATTCATCCTTAGTCCTTCTTAAGTACTTAAGGATCTTTATGACAGCTGTCCAATGATCCTCAACAGGGTCTCAGCTCGTCATACTGAGGGCAAACGACATATCGAGTCAAGTACTGTATAGCATGATGGATCCTATCGCCGAAGCGTAAGGGATGCCACTCATGCGCCCTTGCTCATCAAGTGTCTCGGGACACTGACTTTTGCTCAGGACTAATCCATGATTCATCGGTATGAATCCCTTCTTGGAATCTTGCACACTGAACCCCTTCAGTATCTCATCCAAGTATGTACTTTGACTCAATTCAACAAGCCTACGAGATCTATCTCTATAGATCTTTATGCCTAGAACATAGGCAGCTTCTTCTAAGTCCTTCATGGAGAGTGATTTACCCATCTAAGATTTATAATCTTTAAGATAGTAATATCACTTCCAACTAGCAATATGTCAGCGACATATAGCACCAAGAATGCAATTGGGCTCCCACTAACCTTCTTGTAAACATAGGGCTCATCAGGGTTTTGCAAGAAGCCAAACTCCTTTGGCGCCTTCATCAAAACAATGATAAAAGCTTCTCGATAGGTGGTAGGCTCACCACGCTCCAGGAGCAACACATCTTTGTTCTCGATGACCAAAGATCCATATATTTGAGGTTGAGAACGTGTTCTATCAGAACTCCGTTGTCCTTGTGTTATTAGAGGAGCTTCCACAACACCTTATGGTTCTTCTCTAGTTTCCGTCTGCGCCTCTGAAGTGTCTTGTGGATCTTGAACTCCTTCAAGATTTATCTTACTCCCACTGTTTCTTTTGGAAAAAAAAATCCCTTTCTAAAAGGAATCCACTTCTGACTACAAACATTTTGTTGTCAGACGGGTAGTAGACTTGATACCCCTTCATTTCCTTGGGGTATCCCACAAATATGCACTTTGAGGGTTTTGGGAGATAGTTTATCGTTAGGCTATTGCTTAACATAAACTTTATATCCCAAATTTGAGACAAGACACTATGGGACTCTTCCCACTCCATATCTTATATGGTGTCTTCTCAATTGCTTTAGACGAAAAATGGTTAAGTGTGAAATTAGCAACTTCTAGAGCATGCCCCCTTAAAGGATGGCAGAAGATTAGCTTGACTCATCATAGATCGTACCATATGAAATAGGGTTCAATTCCTCCTCTCGGAAACACCATCACACTATGGGGTTTCAGAAGGGGTAAGTCGTGAGACTATCTCACAGCTTCTAAGATGATCAACGAATTCTTGACTCAAATACTCGTCTCCTCGATCAGATCGAAGGACTTTGATTTTCTTGTCAAGTTAGTTCTCTACTTCACTTTGAAATCTCTATTTCAAAAGACTCCGACTTTTGCTTTTAATAGGTAGCCGTAGTCAAACCTATTGAAGCAGTTAGTAAAAGTAACCTCCTTTAGCTTGCGTACTTATGGGTCCACATGCATCTACTATGTATGTTTCCCATTAAGTCTGACATCCTTTTACTGTGTGGTCAGTAAAGGGGCGCCTTTGTCATCTTTCCAATTAAACAAGATTCGCAAGCATCATATGATTCAAAATCAATTGAGCTTTAGAAGTTCATCTCTATGAAGCTTCTCTAGGAGTTTCTCGTTTGTATGGCTTAAACAACAATGCCAAAGGTATATATATAGGATTTAGATTCGATAATCTTAATCCTTTTCGTATCAATGTTATAACTATTGTTATTGTTCTAGTTTTAAGACATAATGATTATCTTTGCAAATCACATAAGCAAATAAAACATTATCTTTAAAAAATAGAACACCATTCTTTAATGTTTACACATATAAAATCTTCCTTATCTATATAAGGAGGAGAAACAATGTTTGAACTTTAAAGAATGTACATAACAATAAACTTAGCCCAAAGGGAAAATCAAGCTCGCATGTTCCCACAGCAACGGCAGCAACCTTTGCTCCATTGTCCACTCGTAGGTCCATCTTGCTTCTGTTCAGCTTTCTACTGTCTGCGAAGACCCTGCACATCAAATGTGAGAACCACATGCTGTATCCAATACCCAAGTGGTTTTAAGTAGAAAAGAACATTTATAACAAAGATACCTGAAGTAGAGGGCTCACATCACTTCTTCTTCTTTTGATCTTCCCAATAATATTTGCATTTTCTCATCCAGTGTCCTGACACTTGGCAGAAAGAGCAAAACGCATCCTCTGAGGGCTTTGCCTTCTTGGCAGGTTCTAGGTGAGGGTCGTCCACTGGCTTGGTCTCACCAACTAGGACGGTTCCATTCCTCTTTCCTTTGCCCTTTCTTTTCCCTTCATTTTTCTGACTCATGGATGCCTCAACGGCCTTGAGCATTCCATGCAGCTCAGAAACTGATTTCTCCAATCCTCTCCTATAAAAGTTCATGACAAAGGGGTCATAACTTTTGGGCAGTGAGCTTAGGATCACATCCGTTGCAAACTCTGGAGGAATAGGAAATCCCAGCCTATCAAGGTGATCTATGTACTCTCTAATCTCTATGACATGGTAACCAACAGATGCACCTTCAGCCATTTTGCAAGACATCAGAGCCTTAGTGGTCTCATATCTATCTTGCCTGATCTGGTATCGGAACATTTCCTTGAGACGTGTTATCATCTCATATGACATCAATGTATCCAAGCCCTCATGCAACTCGGGAATCATTGTGTCCACCATCAGGCAAGAGACCTCCAGCGAGTCATCAAAGTGCTTATCGTAAGCTCTCCATTCAACTCCTGGAGCGCCCTTGGTAGGCTCTTTAGGAAGAGGTTTTTCCAGAACGTAAAGTCTCCTCTCATGGGTGAGAACAATTCTTAAATTACGAAACCAATCGAGGAAATTTGTTCTAGATAATTTATCCTTCTCAAGGATAGGTCGCAGTGAAAATGTTGAACTATTAATTGCCATTTGATTCTACAATTAAAGATACGAAAATTTAATTAGCAGAATATATATATCTCCAGCATTTTATAAAACCAGTAAAATTTATTATTAGTGGCTAAGATCCATATTTCACCAAAGTTTACCGTAACTGAGGGCGATCATGCACCCTTTGGTTATTTAGGTAGGTAACTCCTTACCAATCACATCCTATGTGACTCTTAGATATTTATGGGACTGTATCATCGTATGATACTTATTACGGCATGTTTATCCCATCTAATGCCTTGAGGTCCAAAACCGTTTTGATAACCCCATTAAGTCACACAATAAACTTGTGAATGGCTAGGCTCAAAACAACGAGGCCGAGGCCCAATCCCATATCATCAAGGCCCAACTAAACACGTGTCACTGAGGGCGATCACCGCATTTAAAGAACCAAGATTTCAATAGGCGTCATGTTGAAACTCCCATTCACCCGTGCCTCCTCAAGGTCAAGGTAGATACGTGTCGCTGAGGGCGATCACCGCTCTACGATGAACAAGATTTCAACAGGGTGTTTTATTGATGGCATTAAAACTTAAGATTTTCTAAAAGGGTTTGATTTTTAAAATGTTTTGTTTTATAGTTTAATTTTAAAACTCCTTTCAAAATTAAACGAGTCATACCACATGTCTATTGTCCCATGTATCACATACATATAAACATGTGCATTGATCTTGCATCCTATGCAAAATCCCACGCTCGTATCGTATACGTGGTTGTAGCGTAATATTTAAAGAAGCATGTTAAAATTTCGCACCCTATCCATACATCTAGCGCATCACATACAAACTAAATGTAAAGCATACTGTGTTTAGATATGGCCCATCTACCCTATAATTCTCCCAAGCCAATGAGAGAACTTTTCTAAAAGAAAAATAAAATTACAAAAGAATAAACCCCAGTTACATTGAGGTATAAACTGAAAGTAAAATTACAATAGAGTGGAGGGAGACGACATGCAGACCGTATTTACCAAAAACCCTAGAGCCATATCCAACACCACACAATTCACATATGAACAATTCATATAATTATGTCAAACACAGCATACAACACATATCAAAAACCATTTTTTTTAAATGTGTTCAATTTTAGGGTTTGTGCAACTTTAACATGCCTTTTCTCGAAATTAGGCACATTATCAATAATTATAAAATCATGAATCCAATTCAAGAATTTAAATTATTGACCCCAAAAATTTTAAAATTCACGATTTTAATAAATTTTCAGCCACCTCACTATAATTATAATTAAAACAATTTTATTTATAATTATACAGGGAGTTCGACTTAGGCCTTTAAAATTCAAGAAAATTTTCAAATCAATCCCATTGATTTCATATGTATCACATACATATAATTTGCACCTATTACATGAGTTCCAAAACTTTTATGGTGGATCTTTTTGTTGGGAAATCACAGAGGGAGCGCAGCGGAAAATTAAAAAAAC